>PVLD010008548.1:0-83220 GCA_004027595.1 Dinomys branickii
ATTATCATAGAAAATAGTACAATCACAACTAATCTATAGACAAGGTGATATGGTCTCAACAGTAGTTGTTGTTTTATCCATTGATATCTTCGAATTGTAGATGTATGGACCCATATACAGACATGCAAATTTAGTCAGACAGTTGATCCTCTCAACAACAGAAAAAAAAAAAAAAAAAAAAAAAAAAAAACAAAAAAACAAAAAAAAAAAAAAAAAAAAAAAAAAAAAAAAAAAAAAAAAAGAAAACACAAGAACCAAAAATCCAAAGACAAGAAAGAAAACAGGCATACATCAATAACAGCAACAACATCAACAACAACAACAACAGAAAAAAACAAAACAAAACAAAACAAAACAAAAACACCGCTTCTTGCTTTAATGCCATTTTTAATGTCAAATAAACTTAAGATTTATACTTACATAAGTAAAAAAAGAAACCTATGGAGATTGAGTACTGGGAAACAGAACTCTTAAGTATATTCTCTGATCCAAATGAAGAGCTTTATGACATTTTCTTTTTGAAAAATAATTCCAAGAACACAGACTCATGCATGTTTGCAGACCTCCTTATCTGTTTATCAGGGTTATTTGGAAATCTTTAACTCCAGTTCACTCTGCTGCCTCTGCTTGCGTGGAAGGTTGCATAACAGAGCTAATTTAGAAAACAAGAACAATATATAACGAAAGTGAGAATTTTCTTAAGTTCAGCCAAAGTCAACAGCTCCTCAAATGGAGTTCATTTTAGAGGCATGGGTGCCACATGATTAAGGACTTTAGTGTCATTTGATTTTCTATAGCTTTTCAATCAGAAATTTATATATATTTCATCATACTCAACTTACTACTGTTAAATTTCATTAGCTCCCCTTTCACATTCCTGAGGTATTAGTCATAAAGTAATAAGAGATGAGGCATTTCCCTCTAAAATAATACACTAAAGTCTAAACATGTTAGGTAAAATTTATTTAATGAACTTTTATTAAATAATAGGTATTATATAGGCTAGCACTCTTCATCCTATATACATATATAAACATAAAATCTCTAAGAAAAATCATATTACAGGCAGATTATATGACACATGATCAGAATGTCTTTGATTGTTTCTGAGTAATCAAGTAAGGGTTACCAAATAGTGCATTTTTCTAGAAAGTATTCTTTATCTCTAAATTTCTAGTCTCACAGCACTTACTATTACTGAGATTTACAAATCCTCAGGTATTATTCACACTGTTAGTTATTCAAGAAGGTATTACTATATTTCTCTTGAGATAGGGTCTTGCTGTATAGCTCAGGCTATCCTCGAACTCATAGCAATCCTTCTGCTTCAGCCTGTGGAGTGCTGGGATTACAGTCATGAACCACCACACATGGCATAGGAAGGTGTTCTTTAGTATTTTTCACCCAATTCTGTCACAAGGAAATGCTAAGATACTTCACTGATAGCTACAGATCCTACTTCTGTAGAAATGAACCAAGGGTGACAATTCTAAAACCTTCTTTTCTTCCTTTAAAAACCCAATCAAAATATACAAACAGAGGGAGGATGTAGTTCAGGGACAGCACTGCTACGGTTTTATCTAGATGTCTTCACGAACTCATAGATAGGGCTTTTTCAAGTGTTGATCGGCTTCACATAATTCTGCGGGTGGTGATGGACTTACTGAAGAGGGCAGACCCACCCCGGGTGTGGGTGGCACTAACCTGTCGTAGAGCTTGCAGTGCCTCCCGCCTGTGACACCATGCACTGCGTCTACTCTGCCAGGCCAACCTGCCTTAGCACCAGCTAACTGAAACCTCTATGAATTGTGAGAGAAATAAACCTTTCCTCCTGTGACTTATGGCTGTGAGACACTTTGCCCCAGATATGAGAAAGTAACGAAGACAAGCACCCCCTAGCATGTGCAAGGCCCTGGGTTAATCTTTCGCGCTGCAGAAACAAAGAGACAAATGTTTGATATCACCAACATCAACCCTATTGGTACTAGTTTGAATTTCTCCTTTAAAAATCATTAGCACGTATTTTTCAAATGTCTGGAAGTTCTCATTTTTCATTCATCCTCCTATTATTAACTATTTACCAAGTGACTCCTATGCTCGTGTAAAGTTCTGTTCTAGACTCTAAGAGTACAGCAATGGATAGCACAGGTTCCCTATTCACTTTTGGAGAGTCAGGGGCAACAGAAAGAGGCAATGTTAGCAGATGCGAACAAAAGTTACACAAATTAACAAGAAAAATAGGAAATAATTGCTATCGTTATGGCAACTAAGGTAAGGTGACTGAGAAAGACAAGGAACGACTTTAGAAAGCTTCTGGAAGACGTTCCATCCAGCTGAGGTGACAGTGACAAGCCTTGTAAGAGACTGACCTTTCCTGTAACTGCGGCCCGCACATAAGCACCCTCGCACTCTGCAGGCCTCTGGAAAGTGCAGTCACCTTTGAGGTGTGCACTCCTTACCGGGGGTGAGTTATACATTTACTGCCTAATATTAAAAAATATAAAGGTTAGTTTCAGTTGCCATGGAACACCTATGCACACAATATTTCAAACACTAACATCTACTCACAGTACACTTATAATAGGTTTTCAAGAGGGTGAAACCCCTAAGCTCAACATTTTATGAATCATATATAAAGCATGACATTTACATGTAACATTATTATAATAAAAATAATCACCTCATTTCACAGAATGTTGAACCTGATATCAATGGGTAGAAAGGATACCCTAGAAATGGTTACCAGTTTCTGTGCTCAGAAGTCTGGACCAAATTACACACTCTAGAGTACAGCGAGCAGGACCCCCACTGATCTCAGCTACGTTCATGACTTTACTTTCAACCTTTCCAGTGTCTGAATACCTGAATATTTAATTCTAGCTTTTAAATTGACAGATTTTCACAGAAAACTAATAGTTGTTTTTTTTTTTTTTTTTTTTTTTTTGTCGTTTTGAGACAGGGTCTCACTATGCAGTTCAGGCTGGCCTTGAGCTTACTTTGTATCCCAGGCTGGTCTCGAACTCACAACAATCCTCCTGCCTCAGCCTCCTGAGTGCTGGGATTACAGGTATGCACCGCCACACCCGGCAGTTATAGTTTTTATTAGGACAAAAATGACAAAGATTATGTTAACATCTGAAAAAACAAGCCTTTCTCATAAAGCTAAGAGTGAAAAATAAAATGGTAAAGTATGGAAACTACAATGAAGAACCTTTGATAATTATTTTCTAAAAAGTACAGAGCAGGTAAAAAATGGCGGAGTGGCAAGCAACAAGTCAACCTATCTGAGATTTGGAATCTGGACTCTGGAAGACAACTTGGAGAAGGGAAAAAAGGAGAGAAGTACCGCCCCGGAATGAGGGCAACACAACCGGAATAACACGACACCGAGAAGAGACCATCTATACTTTCCCCCGCCTCCTGTCTTGTGGCTCTTGGCTTGCAGTGGGGGGAGAAGAGGAGCGGACCTGCAGACGCAAGGTAAATGCTGGGGACGTAGTGGGCCTCAGGGCGGAAAGAACACAGCAGACCAGTAATTGCTGTGATCTGTAGGGAGAACACGGGACTCTGCTCCCAGGGAGTCATTCTGCTGGCAATGGCTGGTGAGTGACTCCAGTACAAGCATCCGTCATATCCCTGGAGAGCACACGGACTATTTACCGAGAGTCCTAGGTGAGAGCTGACCAAACCTAGGACCCAGAGCAGCCTCACGGCGCTGCTCCGGGGCTCGCAGTGTTACAGTCCCAGAGTGACTGGGTGAGAGACAGCCAGGTGAGACAGAGTGGTCAGGGAGCAGGCTGGAGATCCCTGAGGAGTCTGAGCTAAAGACCCAGGGCCACTTCTGCAGCTAGAGGCCAGGCCCAGCCTCAGGTGCTGGATCTGAAAGTGAGAGCACTTGTGCGCTTGGCCTGCTCTCTGCTGATGCCTGCGCCCAGCCTGGATGGGGGGCTTGACTTGGACCCCGCCTCAAGACTGCAGACCCTTGAAGGAAACCACATTCAAAATCAGATAATTTTTTCTCCTTATTTTTAGTGTGCGTGTGTGCGTGCGCGTGTACGCACGTGCATGCGTGTGCGTGCGTGTGTATGCGCCTGCGTGCACGTGTATGTGCGTGTGCGCGCGTGTGCGTTTTCTTTCCTTTTCCTCCTCCACTAGTTTACTGAGGTTTGGGACAACTTCCCTTGTCCCTTTTCTTTGCTTCATTTTTCTGTTTTTCCTTTTGCTCTTATCACGTTTTTCTCCCTTTTTCATTTTCATATTTCTTTTTCTCTTTTTTAACTGACAATATCTTGCCAGTTTTTTTCTGTTACCTTTACCTATTGTATAAACTTCCCTCCCCCTTCCAATAGGATCCTTTGTGCCCCCACCTTTCTCTTCTCATATCATACAACTTAAGGTTTCAAATTTCCCTTCTTGCATTCTCCTGTTTGCAACCATCTGTTTCTTTAACAATATAACCATAAAGCTTTATTGGTCTTAGGTACTTAACTCTATAAAATTATAGCTGAATTCTTTTTGACTATTAGCAGACACAAAGTTAATGAATTTATTACTTGTGGGTCAATACCTGGGTTGTCTTGGATCTTTACACTATAATTATGGATTTCCTCTCTAGGGTTAAATATGACATATACTCGATCCTTATAGTATGTTAATACCCAATTTGTTTTAGAAGATACTACTGTAGCTGATATGCTTGATATTACTAGGTTTGCATAATTGTTATTAATGGGCTTTCTCTGGGAGCCAACATTCAGAGTACATGTGTGACATTAACAATACTAGGGTTCACTTCCAGAGAACTTGGTGCTGGGCCAATTATACTGTGTCCTCCTTTCCCACATTGAACCAAAGTGGTCAGATTTTGGGACAGAGGCAAAGGACTATACTTAGCCACACCCAAAACACACCACCTCGGCACAAAACAAATAAAACATACAAAGACAGACAAAAAAACCATAGCAAAATGCCCCCAAAACCCCCAGCGCCTCCAAATCCAATGCGGGGGACGCCGAGGAGGAGAGTAGCATAAGCCACACACCTGAATTACTTGGAAGGGTACTACAGGAGGTTAGAAAAGAGACCAGAGGCATTCAGTGAGATCACAGAAGATATAACTAGATAGGTAATGGAAATAGGAACCAAAGTGGTCCAGGGGCTCTTAGAAGATACTAGTAAAAGCTGGATGAACTAAATAAAGCAAAACAACACATGAATAATCAGTTTAGCAAAGAGTTAAGAGTCCATGAGCTGGTTTCACTCAAAAATCCAGGATATTAAAAATTATATGGAAAATATGGGCAGAAGTGACCAATATGAGGACAAAATTTCAGAACTAGAAGCCAGTGATACCTTCGAAGACCATACTCAAAGACACCTTAGAAACAAGGTAACATGAAAAATGGATCAAACAGCTGCTAGATGATATAAGGCCTAATCTAAGAATAACTGAAATAAGTAAAAAATCAGAAGACAATACAAATGGCATAAAGAACCTGCTTGCAGAAATAACAGAGGAAAGTTTCCCAAGTATTAGGAAAGAAATAAACATATAGGTAAGTGTAGTATAAAGAACCCCAAACAGCTGCACCCATAAGAGAACCTCTCTGTGCTACATCATACTCAAAGTACCAGAAGTCCCTCACAGGAATAAAATCTTAAAAGCTGTTAGAGAAAAGCAACAAATCATGAGACTTTTACAGGAAAATGGATGCAACTTGAGGCCATACTCATAAGTGAAATAAACCAGATGCACATGTACAAACATTGTACTGTTTCCCTAGTGTGAGAGGCTGAAAGACTAAATAAGATTTAAAATGTACAATAGATATTGTAAAATGGGACGAAACTGTTCAAAAGGAAAGAGAAACTGGCCTGGGTGAAGAAGAAAGGAAAAGCAAAATATATATACAGACACAAGATAGTTAAGATAATTATACTACTAATTTCTCTTAGTTCACTGAAAAGAAGGTTTGTGCGAACATTGTCTGGACAATTAAATGCCTATATATTATACTCCAAGTAATTTAAAGGTAACAATACGCAATGTATTAACCATTGTTACTTTCCTATTATCTTGTTTTGAAATTTTATTTTTATCTCTTTAAAATAAAAAAAAGAAAACGGCTTCTAAACAAAGTTAAAAAAAGATTGATGGAGAAATAAGGTACTTCCCTGACAAGGAACACCTCAAGAAACTCCATGGCCATCAAACCACATGACAAAAACCTTCCCAAGGGTATTCCAGGAAGAAACAATGAAGCCAGCAATCCCAGCACGTCGGAAAGAATGAACAACCCTGGCAGGACAAGCGGCTAAACAAAAGGAAAAATAACGAAATCAGCAACAGGGAAATTAACGCGATGGCAGGGATATGTGAATACTTTTCTGTAACAACTTCAATGTGAACGGTCTCAGCTCTCCAGTCAAAAGATACAGACTGGCAGAATGGATCAAGAAATAAAACCCATTAATGTGCAGTATATAAGAAACACATTTAACTTAAAAGGAAATTCAGAATTAACAGAGGATGGGAAGCAATATTTCATGTAACAGAAACCCAGGAAAAAAGTAGGAATAGCTATCCTAATTTCAAGTCCAAACTGGTCAGAAGCCAAACTGGTAAGACAAAAAGAAAAGTTTAAGGGAACAACTGAACAGGAAGAGAGAATAATTATAAACATTTATGTACCAGATAATGCCACAGCCAACTTCATAAAACAAGCACTATTAGACAAGAAAATTTAGATAAAGACCAACAGAATTGTGATGTGGCACCTCCATACCCCACTGTCACTAAGAGATCAACTAGACAAGGAATCAACAAAGATATATCAGATATGAACTAAAGCTCCGAGCCAACCAATAGCAGGATATATACATTCTTCTCAGCAGCACATGGACCTTTCTCCAGAAGAGACCACACACTAGCCAATAAGCATACTTAAGTAAATGCAAAAGAACTGAAATGATCTCGCGGATATTATTAGAATAGAATAAAACCGGACATGTAATAAAACTAGAAATCAACAGAAAACACAGAAACTATGCAAACACATGGAAATTAAGTAATACCCTCTTGAATAATCAATACATCTTGGAAGAAATTAGACAGTTCCTAAAATCAAACAATGATGCCAGTACAACATATTAGAACCTGTGGGGAAGGTTAGAAAGTAGTCCTAAGAGGGATGTTCACTGAGGAACAGAGTGAGCTCAATTACACAATCCTGTGATGCACCTGAAGGTCCTAGAAAAGAACAGTCCACATTCCAAGTTAGCATGAGAAAGGAAACTATAAAAATCAGAGCAGAAATGAATGAAATTGAGACTAAAACCAATACAAAGAATCAAAGTGGTAGTTCTTCAAAAGAATAAACAAAATACACAAGCTCTCAGGCAATCTTACCCAAATCATGGAAGGAAAATACCCAAATCCATGCAACTGAAAATGAAAAAGGCAAAAATCACAACAGATACTGAAGAAGTCATTGGCAACTACCTTCCAACCCTGTACTCTAATAAAATGGAAAATTCAGAAGAAATGGATAGATGGATAGATTGCTAGATACATATGAATACCAAAGCTAAACCAAGAAGATATAAAAACCTTCAGTAATCCAATATTAATCAATGAAATTTAGGAATTAAAAAAAAAAATCCAACTAAGAAAAGCCCAGGTTCCGACAGGTTCACTGCTGAATTCTACATGAACTTTACAGAAGGCATAGTGCCAAAACTCTTCAAACTCTTTAGTGAAGGTGAAAGGGAGGCAGTATTTGCAAAGTCACTCCAGAAAGTGAGCATTACTCTAATTCCAAAACCAGAAAAGGGCTCAACCAAAAAAAGGGAACTACAGGCCAATCTCTTGACCTCTTTAATGAACACAGAAGAGAAAAAACCTCAATAAGATACTGGCAAATGGAATGCAGCAAATCATCAACAAGATCATACCCCATGTCGAAGATACAATGATGACTCAACCTATACAAATCAATATAATACACCATATAAAAAGGACAAAAATCACATGATCATCTCAAAAGACACAGAGAAAAGCATTTGATAAAATCCAATATCCATTCCTGATAAAAATCCCAAAGATAGGTCTCGAAGATCTTTATCTCAATCTGTTAAAAGTCATTTACAACAAACCAACAGCCAATGTCATGTTCAACAAAAGAAAACCTGAAAATCTTCCCTCTAAAATCAGGAACAAGACAAGGATGTCCACTATCACCACTCTGTTCAATAGTTCTGTACCAGCCAGAACAATCAGGCAAGAGGAAGAAATACAAGAATTTGGATAGGAAAACGAGAAGTTAAATTATTTGTGGATGACAAGAACCTCTACATAGAAGATCCCAAAAACTCCACTCAAGACTCCTAGAATAACCAAATTCAATTGTGTAACAGGATACAAAATCAACACTCAAAAATTAACAGTATTCCTGCATGCCAATAATAAAGTCACTAAGGAGGAATTTAGAGAGCAAAACCTCTCACAATAACATCAAGTGGAATACTTAGGAATCCACCTAACCAAAGAAGTGGAAGACTTGTATAGTAAATACTGCGGTACTCTGAAAAAGGCACTTGTACAGGATAACAGATAATTGAAAATGGAAAGATATCCCTGTTCCTGGGTAGGCAGAACCAATATAGTTAAAATGGCCATATTTCTAAAACTTAGATTTAACACAATCCAATAAAAATACCAATAGCACTCTTCATAGAACTAGAGAAAACAATCCTAAAGTTCACATGGAACAAGAACAGAGCTACAACAGCAAAAGGAATTCTGGGCAACAAGGGCAAGGCAGGCGGCATCACAATGCCTAACTTCAAATTATACTACAAAGCTACAGTGATAAAAACAGTACTCTACTGGCAAAAAACAAAAACAAAACAACAAACACAGACTTGTAGATCAGTGGAAGAGGACAGAATATCCAGGAACAACTCCAAGCACAGTAAGCTGCCTTGTCTTTGACACACAGAACAAACACTTTCACTGGAGGAAAATAGCCGCTTTAATTCATGCTGCTGGGCAAATCGGCTTTCTACATACTGAAGACTGAACCAAGATCTGTATCTCACCATGTACAAAACTAAAATCAAATTGGTCAAAGATCTAAACATGAGAACAGAAACAATCTGCTAGAAGGCAAAACAGAAAATTTTTGAAGACACAGGCATAGGCAAAGACTTTCTGAAAAAAATCCTGGTTGCAACAGAAATAACTAAGAATCAAGAAATGGCATCACACCACATAAAAATTTCACATGACTTTATAAGAGAAAGTCGAAGTATAAATAGTTTCAAAAGTAAAATATAGAAAACAGTGAGACAGAATTTGTGGAGGTAGAAAGGAGATCTGTGGAGGAGGGAGATGGGAAAGGTAAGAAGGATCAATATGTGATATGTATACACGTCAATTTCTCATGATGAATGTATTTATCATGTATTGCGACATACATTAACAAAAAAAGGAAGAGAATGATAAGAATGAAGGGTTAATGTGTTCAAAAGTGAAAGGGAATTATTTTGAGGAGGATTAATAGCACTATGTCTTTCCCTTTAATAAAATTATTTTCTTTTACAATAAAGGGCATGAAATAAAAAGGACACGTAGTCATTTTGATACTTTATTTCCAAGCATAAGTGAGAAAGGTCTGTGTCTTAAGTGCTATCACTAATTGGAGGCTGTTTGGCACACTACTGCCAGGCGAATGCAAACTGAAAGAAGGGAGACAGGAAAGAATTTCAGGATGAAAAACTAGCAATTGCTTCACACCTGCAACCTCTTGGCTCTCTTCTGATGTTGCCTAAATAGCACACACATCTAAAGTCAAGGACCAGCTAACAGAAGTACTGTATTACTAAGTAAGCACGGTGTCATTAAGCTCCCTAATGAAGTCTGTCTGCCGACCCCTCCCAGTGATGCATCAACAGAAATTATAGAAAATGTTACTCATGTTTAAGATAATTTATTTAACTACCCTAATAGAATTACAAATCAAAGACACTTTCAAAAACGCTTTCAGAGAGTATCAATGAAAACATCCTTTATTGGTAACCACACACTTCAAAGACTGTTACTATACATATCATGCAAAACGATTCTTCACATGTTTGTACAACTGCTCATTTTTATGATCTTTTTTGAGATGATTATTAATTACAGTGACTGCAGTATTAAAAATCATTCAGGAAAATATCTTTCAACGAAGCAAAAAACACTACATAACACATATTAATATATTGTTCATTTCTTCTGGAAGTTTAACTTTCCTAATGTAAATAATTCTATATTTTGGGAGACTATTATATACAAAAAAATGGCAGTAGTTTCTGTATGTGCAACTATAGGTACTCCACTGAACTGATAAAAAGAAACTAAAGAAGAAAATAATTTAAACACTTAATTTTCCAAGTAATATTTTCCTGTTTTGTTAATCCAAAACAGGGCAATGCCCTTTTATTTATAGACATTCATTTTTGCTGAGCACAGTGGTACACTCCTATAATTTCAGATAACTTGGGAAGGCTGAGGCAAGAGGATTGCTTATTCCCAGTAGTTTGAGTCCTGCCTGAGCAACACAGCAAGACCCTGTGCTGCGGGGGGATGTTCATCTCCTCCAGTAAGTCATTTCCATAGGATAATAATTTTGTTCTGTTTAAAAGGTAGTGTATTTCTGCTAATCCTTTTGAGCTGGGGTTTTATTACCCCATTTCTTTTTAGTAAGTACAGAGAGGCAGGGCTTCCTATTGTCAGGAAGACTTAGGCAGACTCTCCCATATGGCACTGAGGAAAATTTTCTGCAGTAGGGAGATCAACATTTTGGCCCTGTGGTAGCACCCTGGTATTCAGACAGCTACATTATGTCCTTGAAATAACCTGTGACACAGGAAAAGTGGTCCCATTCAAGTCAACTGGCAGTGAATGGTCACAAAGGACTTTTCTAGGTATCTGGAAGTGGGGTGTTGAGTAAGAGTTATAAAAACGGGAAGAAGTGGTTTTGGAATTGAGTGGTGGCAGAGGCTGGAACAATTTTGAGGTGCACAACAGAATCCAGATTTCCTTAAACAGATTGTTAGTAAAAATTTAGAAGTTAATGCTAGGGAGGGCATGAAGAAGTAAGGAGGCTGGCAGAGAACACCCAAATCACCACAAAGACTGCCTAAAAGGTCAACCATATGCTCTTAATAGAATGAGGACCTTAAAGGTGCTGTCACTGGAGGTTCCAAGTAAATGAAGAAAATATCATCAGAAAACTGGAAGAAGTCCTTATCACACAGCGACAAAAACCCAGCTGAACTGAATACTGTAGTTGTGTGGAAAGCAGAAAATTTTAAATAATAAACTTAAATATTTACTGAAATTTCCAAGAAACTGTAAGATCTGACCTGGTTTCTTCTCGCCAATTGTAGTAAGATGTGAAAGAGACTGAGAAATTGAAGCGCTGATAAATGTGAAGCCAGAAATTGATTGAAGAAATTCTCAGCCCACTCAAATGGCAAAAGACACTAAAAGCAGAGATTTACAGCAGAAGAGCCTGCTCTACAGAGGGAGATGAGCGTACAGCTGTACTACTTCTTGCGAGTATCTCAGAAAAATCAAAAGGCCTGAGCACTGAGTCTCTATAGAGATTAAGGGTGTGACTCATACACTTATCTCAGAAAAAGCCGAAGCAGAGGTGGGATTATTTAGGTAGGTTGTGTGAAGAAGCCTCCTGTCCAGTGGAGTGAATCTCCATCACATATTCAGGAGACCTTTAAGTTTCTTGACGATATTGTAACTGAAGAAACTGTCGCCTTAAACTGAAAGGTAGAAAGAGCATGGTACCAGTGGAAGAAACAAGCTGATGACGTTGCTGGGCTACTTTTGCGAAAAGGCCTGTGAGCTACAGACTCACCCTAGGCCTTGACACCGAAGGCCGCGCGCCTGGCTGCACTTGCAACCCTCTGACTCCTTTCTTCATTCCATGCCCCGCCCTGGGACAGCAATGTGTGTGCCTTACTCTATAGCTTGGGCAATTATATTTGGGAGGATGTAGTTTCACTTCTAGGTTCACGGGTGAAAGGAAGTTCTGCCTGGGGATTCACGCCCAGAGTCTCTTAACTGAGATGATTTAACTGGTGAGATTTGAGACTTCTAGGTGGGAAATTCAAGTAAGATCTTGCACTTTGAGTAGATGCGGTTACGGGTTTAGACTTCTGAGCACCTTTGGATGGAATGAATTTATCTGGGATAGATGTGCATCTTTGAAGACATGGGTGGGTGGACTGTGATAGGTAGGCATAATAATGTCCCTTCACCCAAGGTCGTATCCCAATCCCAACACTGTGAACAAGTAAACTAAAATCCATTAGAAAAAAAAAAACAACCCCAAAACACTGAAACACTTTGCAGACGTGATTAAGATTGCTATGGTATCTTAAAATGAGGAGCTAATCTTCAGTAATCTGGTGGGTTTAAAGTAATCATGTAAGTTCTTACAAGCAAAGAACTTTTCCTCACACCAGGGAGATGTGATCACAGAAGGGTCGGAGAGATGGAAATGATGGTGAGTTTTAAAATGAAAGAAGGGATGAAAAGCCAAGGAATTAGGGTAGTCCCTGGAAGCTGAAGTATCAAATGGTCTGCTAGACCTCTTAAAAAGAATGCAGCCCTGTCTGCACCTGGATTTTAGCACAGTGAGACCCACGCTGAACTTTTAATCTACAGAATTTTAAGAAAATAAATCTGTGTTACTTTAAGCTACAAACTTTGTAATTTGTTATGGGTGCAATAGAAAACTAACCGGAAATGGTGGCCAGAAAGGAAATGGGGCTTGGGAAGAAGAACACTGTACCTATAATTCCTCATGTAGTGCACCACACTGGAGAAATACTTGGTTTCAGTAGAAATGCAAACATTTATGCTGGTAATTCTTTAGATCCAGTCTAACTGAATTTACTTTCCTGTAGTTCTACAGTAGCTTTGTTCTGGAATAATTGTGGGTTGAACAGAACAGTTTTTAGCAAGATCTCCTAGAAAAATCTGTTGAATGAATGAATGTGATCAAGGCAGGCTCTGGGAGGGAGTGTAGTTACTTGATTTGAAAGCACTGCTTACCATATCTTTATAAGAACTGCTGATTCATAAATCATTTTGATTCTAGTTTATGATGGTCATAGTTCTATATAAGATCAAATGTATTTTGTGATACTACTAATGTACTTAAGTAAAAAGGATGTATAAATCCTTAATAGGAGAAATAATTATTGTATGATCAAATACTTTCACAATCAGAATATAGACACTTTTCAGTAAATATTACAAAAACTTTTCAACTTGTTTGAGCAAAGAAATCCTTAATGGCTACTGGTCATTGCTGCATCAAGAAACTTTAGGGCAAATTTTACCAAATGTAGTTATCAAAAGGGGGTTTTGTTCCTTTTCTCCGCAACAAATGTTGCTACATTAACACTCAGCATGTAACAAATTGATTTGCCTAGATATTTATAAACTATCAAAATAAGTCAGCCCTGCAACTAAACACTCAAACATATTTATCTTGACATCTATACCTAGTCCATATTTACCTATATTGAGCCTGAATAGAATACTAATGAAAACCAAAACTTAACAATTAACAAAAATAATTTCTTTTTTGCTGGAAGTACAGTATTTTTCTTATTAATATGGCACATTACCTACTCCTATCTGCAACTGGATAGGAGCAATATTATTTTAGTTGTTGGAGAATCACAGTGTTCAGAATATCTGCTTCTTGCAGCGTCAAGCTTTCATCTGTTAGCTCTTTATTTGGAAATGATGTCACAAGAATAAAGTCAAGAGTTGCAAATTCAGGACGGGACCGTACAATAAAGTCCCGGACATCCAGGATCCTGAAAAAAAAAATTTGTTATACAAAAGGCATATTTAAAAGTTTTTATTTTGCAAAAAAATTATAAAATTTCATAATCAAATAGTAAGAGACCAACAACAGTTACTACACTGTATATCATTATCTTCAAAGCAGTTACTCCAGAGTGTAAGACATAATCAAACCAAAAGGATTTTTACAAAAGGAAATAGGTAGCACAAATGTTACAATAAGATAAACTAGTAACACAAATGAAACCAATTAGCATATATATGGAAATATTTTTAAAACAATGGAATTTGTAATTTGGGGAAGTATTTGAACTTGTAGTGTTTTTTTTTTTTTTGGTCTTTTGGAGACAGGGTTTCACTACACAGTTCAGTCTGGCCTTGAACTCACAGTGAGCCTCCTGCCTCAGTTTCCTTAGTGCTGGGATTACAGGCATGCGCCACCACGCCCCGTTGAACTTCTATGTCCTATTTATCTCTTTTTATTTGTGTTTCTCATATAAGAGAAACCATAGCACATGTCTAACTCATTTCATTGAACATTTTTATGCAAGCTTTTGGTTAAACTCAGATCATCATGGTTAAAATTATACAGTTCCAATTCTTATTTAAAGATGTTATAACTTTAAGTTATATTTTATTTTGGTAGAAGAAATTATCTTAGCCTTAAATGAAAACATAAAGATAAACTTTGGAGTGTTCCTGATACTTACTTTTATTGTAAAATAGAGACAACCCTGAGGTGGAATATGAATATGGTTAATTATTAACAGTGCTGTTTTAGTGAAAATGCAAGCCCTGCTTTGTTTCAGAGTAAAAACCACATCAGCAGAGCATAGCCAGGAAAAAGGTAGCTGGGTTGGCACATGGCAGGATGAGTCTAAAGTGTAAATTAAAGAATAGGGTTTTTTTGTTTTTTGTGTCTTTTTGAGACAGGGTCTCACTATGCAGTTTAGGCTGGACTTGAGCTCACTATGTAGCTCAGGCTGGCCTTGAAGTCACAACGATCCTCCTGTCTCAGCTTCCTGCGTGCTGGGATTACAGGTATGTGCCAGCTTGTAAGAATAGTCTTTAAAAACATCTCTTGCAGGGCTGGGGATATAGCTCAGTGGAATAAGCGCCTGCCTAGCAAGTGCAGGGTCCTGAGTTCGATGCCCAGTACTGCAAAAAAAAAAAAAAAACATCTCTTGGACATAAATATAGCAACTCAACTAAGATCATAAATGCATTCCTTAGGGTCTTGCTTCAACGAATAAATAAAAATATGTGCACAACAAATCTCAGTGTCCAATATTAAAGGGACATTTAAAATAATTTATTTCAGGTACTAGATAATACAATTAAACTGTATTTACACTATACATACTTACATGTAGAATTTTTTATACAAAAAGTTTATCCCAGTTAAAATTATTGTAATTATTGTAAGGTTGTACTATATTGGATTAAATCTAATTCTACTTCATATGGTTTGGTCAACCATGCAAAAGTATAGCTCCTGGTTTATTTTTGTTTTGTATCTGAATTTACCACAGTATCCGGATGGTTTACAGAGATTAATTACTATTTGACTTCTGACACACAGCTATTATTCTTTTGTTTCTTCTGATAAAAACTTATTTCAAAAGTAAATAATTCCATATTATAATTACTTAAACTGTACACAGTTTTACTTGGGTAAGTAATAGCAAGCTCTAGACACTTTGCTGGTAAACAGGGCTTACCTGTGTGTACTATTAAATCTTTGTATCAAACGACTCCCATCTGCTAACCTGATTTGAACTTTTGTAGTTGGCACTGAATCATCAATAAGAACAACGGCGTTGAGTATGGATCTGTCCTCTTCTTCTGGGGAGGACGGTGTGCTCACTATCTCAGGTGTGAGGCTAAGAAGGAAGAATGTAAGATCTAGAATAAAAATCTGAATAAATATGACATGAAAAAGGGAAGACAATAAATACTGAGATGTACGGTTGACCCTCAAGTGATTTCTCACGATTTCTGGGGTAGCAAGAACACGGCTTTGCTTGAGTTTCCTCTATTTCTTCCAGCTTCCTTCGTTACACAGTATTAAAATTCCTTGGGATTCTATGGTTCTTTTTTTTTTTTTTTTTTGCAGTACCAGGGATCAAACTCAGGACCCTGCGCTTGCCAGACCAGGCAGGTGCTTATTCCACTGAGCTATATCCCCAGCTCTGGATTCTCTGGTTCTGTATCAAGTATCTCTCAGAAGTCTAACTTTCGGAATGTCATCAGACTACCTAGCACAAGAGTTGTTACGTCAACTTTAATATTTAGCTTTCAAAGTCTTTGCTACTTAAAAATTTCCTGTTATTAAATTCATCAGACCATAGTGACATTTTTACATGCTGTTTTTGCTTCATTCAAGTCTTATATTAAAAAGAATTATCATCATTCCTAAACAATACAGTTCAACAGATATTTACAGAGTATTTATATTGTACTTGGTATTATAAGCAAATCTAAGGATGAATTAAAGTACACAGGATAGGTGCAGGTCATAATACATCTTTGCCTCACTTAACTAGAGGGATAAATTTTGAGAAATGCAGCATTAAGCGACTTCATTATTGTGTGAACACTACACAGTGGGATTACAAAAGCAGAGAAGATTGTATAGTCCACTATACACCTAGAGCGCCAATGTGCACGGCATAGCCTACTGCTAAGGCTATGATGAACAAAACAACAGTTGATCAAATCAAACACAGGAGAAAATGATGTAATCAAGAGACGTGGTAAAGATGAGATGTATGAGGCCACTTCCAGCATGACACAGTGTACTACTTTAAGTAAATTTCAATAAAACCTGTAAGTACATAAACCAGGAACAACCACTTACTATCAAGTATTATGTAGTATACATAGGTGTGTGTACTCTATTCTCATAAGACTGGCACTGAGGAGGTTTATACCAGCATTGCCACAAATACAAAGTGCTGTGCAAATTTTTCAGCTACCCTAACTACAACCCTATGGGACAGCCACTGTATATGTGGCTCTCTGTATTGACTGACACGCTATGCAGCACATGACTGTACTGTGCCACTTTATATACAGGACTTCAGCACCTGTTTATTTTCGTATGCGTGGAGGTCCTGGAACCAAGCACCTGCAGATACTGAGTAACAACTACTGTACTTGTACAATAAAAGTGATTACTGTGTGGCTACCGAGTTGATGGAGCTGTTTGGCTCTTCTAGCACAGCCATGATGGAATGTTCTAGTGTCCCTAGCTTCATGGGCACTGAGCACCTGATGGGGGAGCGCAGATATTTTGTGTACAGTAGTGTTATTTTATGTTTGTTTTTCCTGACCAAGGAAAGCTTGGTTTGCTGCATGGCCTATTTCCTAATCAAGTAGCCAAAACTTAAAAAACTCCTTTCTTACCTAAAATAGAAGCAGACTGTGTTTTCTACAATCAAAACTCTATTTAATATGGCTAGTGATTAACATGGCACTCTTAACACTGATCTCTCTTCCATCAGTTTCTCTTTTCTGTCATTTTCTCTCGCTCTCGGCTTTATAAAGAAACAGGCTGCCCTATGTGGGCTACTATCATAACATGCTTATATTCAGGAGGAGCATTTGCAGATCATAAACAATAGCTCTTCTCAGCTATCTTTCCTTTATGCCACCCTCTTTGTTTAAATTGATTTACTGTTCTAAAACAGATTACATTTTAATATAAATTCTTGGTCATAAATTTAAACAGGCACACAAATATAGCAAAGAAATTACTGGGCATTTTACTTGTTACCATTAAAAATCATAATCTCAATAAACACCATATAAAAATGAGAAGGGCTAAAAAATTAATGCGAGGGTCGCTAGTCATAATTTTACATCAATCAATCAAACAAAGAAAACAAGAAGGAAGAAGCCTGACCTCGTTGGCTGGTAAGAGAGATAAGGAAGTAAGCAGACCCATGACTGGAGAGTGCTGAGTTCAAAATATAAAACAAACAAAAAACCTAGGTCAACACATCTCTGTAGTCCTTATTTATACATTGCAGGAAGCCAAAGACAACAGAGGGGGCCTGGGGACACAAAAGCATGAAGAACCAGTACCGAACTTTGTATTCTGAGAAAGGAGAAGGGAAGAGACAACTGTTGTACGGCGCATTAAAGTGGACCTGAACAGGAATAAAGGGTGCACAAGGCGGAGCGCTGTGGCATCGCCAATGCCACAACCCCGCATCACCTGCAGTAATATGGGGACAAACAGAGGCTAACTTTCAACAACACATTTTGTGATTTATGAAAACTGTATCAATCTATGTATGAGAACTCCAGTCATACGTTCTGAAATGTCCAGTGAGTTTTAAACTATGCTCTTCAAAGTCTTCGGAGCTCTTTGTTTTTTTTTTTTTTTTTTTTTGGAGCTCTCTGGAAATGTCTCAAAAGGCAGAGGCTCAGGTTTTAGATACTGGGCTTCCATAACTTGAAAAGAATTTGGCTATTTGTAAAGCCACTGAAAATCACCACTTTAAGTACACCACTCCTATGGCAAGAGCTTAGTAATTACTTAAGGCAGACGTGAACGCTGACAGTGGTGAAAGATACCCACCTTTTAATCCAATCAGTGGCCTTTTACAATTTCCCCTTCTGAAACTACGTAATCTAAAAGAGGCATATGACATAATGCCAGTGTTTTACTCCCTCATTTCCTAGTTCAATCATCTTAAGCAAATTATCACATCTGAAAAATGGAGTAATAAGTGTCTCAAAGAGAACCGAAGCATATAGAGTGCTTACACTGCCTGGAAGGCAGTAACTGCTGCTAAGTATTAGCTACTAATATCGCCAGGTTTGTACATCTAATTATACCAGAAAGGTCTTTGTAGTTCAGATTCACAGGCCTTTTTATTTTCAGTCTCCAAATTCATGTTGAAAGCAAAAGTATTTTTCTCAGTGTAATTTTTTACCTTCCAAGTTTTTGTCCTTCTCCACTAAAAGCCTTGAACCTCAATCTAGGCTTTATGTATTCTTGATCCTGGTGATCCTCCATATCCAAGTTCACCTGGCCACCATGAACCAGTCGCTGGAGCTCCAAGGGAATCTCTCTTAAAAAGATGGGGAAAAAGTTTAGTTATGTTTTTTAAAAGAATTGAACTATACTGTTGAGATTATTGTAATCAAATTATGAGCTATACTGCAAAATACTAATTTTTGTTTAACTTAACAATTTCCATGCTGACCGATCAGTCTGCGTAGGTCTTTCTTCAAGTTACCTCACACTGTTCCTTGGTGGTTCTCAACACAGAAAAGTTTTGCCTGTCAGAGTGACTGTGGGGTGCATTTACAAAGTTAAAATGTAAGACAGCAGTTGGTACCTAAGTTAGCACTAAAAAATTTCTATGAAGGTAACTCCTTAATGTAAACATTTATTTTTAAGCTTTCTTGAAGAAGTAATGAAGATTGACATATGTGGTTTAATCTTTGGGTGCTGATTAGTGCGCTACTGTACCACAGTGTAAGGGGCAGGGGTGTGAGAAGCAAGGAAATGAGGGATTCGTCTTAAACAAGGAAGACTGGTTCTGGGTTCCACAAAATCAGGAGTGCCCTGCAAGAGATCTACGTGGATGACAGCACTGCCATAACGGCTGAGCCTGAAACTTACATCTGTCCACAAATAAACAAAAAGCCACTCTGGGAGTACTTTATTAATATGCTTTGAAATTTCCAGGAATGTGCCTGCAGTGCCAGCTGAGGAAAGGCTGCACTGTGTCTTGTGTGGAACTCCAAAGTCCTTGAATGCAGTGCTATTCATGGTAACTAAGCTGACTTCATGTACGTCACTGTTCTGTTCTACTTACCTGTCACGTTTACACGAGCAACGCCATACTTCGGAGGCGTAAACTAATGACTTCATCCATCTGCTAGTGTAGTCATACTTGGGCACTTACAAAGTGAAATAGCTACCAATTTCCAATGAGACAGTCTCCATTATTTAATATATTTAAGGTAGAATTATATCAATTAGAAGGTAGAATTAAAATTATACCAATTTTGTGAGAAAAGATGTGCCCTGGAAGATTATATTGTCCATAAGTTTTTTAGACTAACTGGTATCATTCAATTCTTCAAGAAGCCTTTTCTAAAACTCTTCTTGATCATAATTTGTATTTGGTGATATGGCTAAAATCTAAAAATCCTAATATACCATTTGTCTGAACATTAACCTACAAAGTATATGAATTAATAAAGTTAGTTTTGATCTTTATTATAGAATCAAATCATCAATTTGTTTTCATCTACCATCTGGAAATTAGCATCAATTTTAACAGCAAGGCTAGTTTTACCTTAGTTGCTCTCAATTCATTTGCTCTCAATTGTATCCAGTGACTACGCCAATTTTCAACTCCATAGTACTGACTTAAACTGTTATATCCAAGTATTTACCACCCCATAGTGGCTCCTAGGACAGCTTTCCATCTTCCTCAATGATTTCAACATACTAATTATAGCATTTCTTATCTTGATAAGTAGGTATCTTGATATTATCTAGGCAGAATTTATTTTTTTAAATTAAGTTTACTGGTACAATTTAGATATGCAAAATGATCACATTCATCATAGGGAATTTTAGAAGTTAAATATAAAATTCATGCTAATTCATCTAAAATATCTTTTCTTCAGATTTACTTGGTTAATTGAACTCTACATAATTTCATTCCCATTTCACTTCAGGTACCTTCCCTGAACATATTTCATCTTTTGGACAAACTCTACCTTTAATTCCTCTACGGAGTATAACCTATTCTGGTTTCATTAACCTTACATGTTTAGTTGTATTTCTACTTGGGAACAGTCCCACTGACAATCAGTAAAACGATAATGCTGAAAAGCCTTTATTATCACAGCAAAGTCACTTGATTCCCTAACCTTTAGTAAGATTGTGAATTACAATGTTCTTGTGATGGGCAAGAGCACTGTGTATTTGGTTCATTTTCACAAAATCTAATTTCAAACTAACCTGAAATCTTGCCAGCAGCAAAGCCTCTTTAAAAGATTTCTAATGTAAGCTGCTGAATTTCAGGCATATATACAATGATGCTCATGCTGTCAACAGTAATAGGACAGTGACTCAGTGGATTGACAGCAACATATTAATCAGTTCATTGATTACATTAAAATGTTTCTTCTTGGAGTTGACGCCACAGATTCATCAGATTTAAAAAGAGAATGATATCCAAATGCTCCTTCCCCACAAAGAACCAGAATAGCCATCTCCTTAGCAACCACCATGTAATATATTCCAGTAATTAATTCTTGAAAACTAGTAGTTGACTACTGAACAATATTTTGTTTTTAAAAAAGCCCCATTCTAGGTAACAAAATACAAATAATACATCTTACCCTCGCTTAACAGACTCTAAAAACTGAGCATTCGTTGGGTCATTATAAGGTCTCAATTCTCCATCATCTAAACTGAAACCATTGCTCCACAGTTTAAGCAAAATCTGAACCTTTTGGACATAGAAAATAAGAAGGGTAAGAATCTATCTCCATCAAACAATTTAAGTTGCAAATGTGATTATCTCACAACATACTATATCATTTACACAAAATAAAATACAGAGACATGAAACCGGCTGGGCGTGCTGGCATACGCCTGTAATCCCAGCATTCAGGAGGCTGAGGCAGGAGGACTATTGGAGTTTGAGACCAGTCTGCCAGTCTGGTATACAAAGTGAGCTCAAGGCCAGCCTGAACTATGTAGCGAGACCCTGTCTAAAACAGATTAAAAAAAAAAAAGAAAGAAACTGTATGCTTGCTTAGCGGATTCTTTTTTTTAGCTTAACTGACAATGGTTATAAATACCAAAGGTCCTATAGGCGGACCCTGGCCTTAAAGTACAGTCACCCACGATTCACTGAGAAAGTTAAAGCAACCAGAAGGCGCGCCCAGCTGACGCCTCACTACTCCCGCCCCGGCCCTCGTCTGGTCCAGAGCGCACTCGTGCCAAAGGCAAGAAGTGCCTTCCAGTGACATTCCAAAACCTGTAAATGCTTAAAATGAACTTATACTTCCAAAATTTCCAAAGGAAATAGAAACAGAGATGACTGTAGGTGTTCTGTATTTATAACTCACCTTACATTACCACAGTATGCAATTTATAATTATTACATATATGAAAGGTTTTTCTGATGGTGAATTACACATTCCTTCATAGTTAAATATATCATCTAAGTCAGGACTCAGAAAAAAATTGAGACTGAAAACTCATACCCTGGTTCTTTTAATCCATGCTTAAACTAACAAGAGTTTATACTTAACGTTATTAGTTTTTTAAAAAACAACAGGAACTACAGACAAATACTTATATATTTTCATTTTACTTACATCTTGCAGCTGATTTTCTCCATATATATATTCAGACCGTTTGCAAAAGGAATTACCCAGTCTATATCCTCCACCTGTAAATGACTAAAATATACAGCAAGTGAGTTAAAACTTCAGGGCTTATTTATCAAAATGGTATTATTATAGCTGACATATTTTAAAACTAGATACATCACAACTGGCCAAACTAGTGGCTAATATAAAACATTTATATTAGAATAAAGGTCTTATAGAGAAACACACTAAAAAAAATTAAGTTTAGGTTTCCTTTCATTAAAACATTAATAAGTCAGAGGTTGAGTTAATTTAGGCAAATATTTTTCTTTTCTTTTCTTTTTTTTTGAGACAGGGTATCGCTATGTAGTTGTGCCTGGCCTTGAACTCACTATGTAGACCAGGCTGGTATTGAACTCACAGCGATCCTCCTGCATTAGCCTCCTGAGTGCTGGGATTACAGGTGTGCACCACTATGCCTGGCAATTTAGGCAAACCTTAAAACAAGATACACATTTATATACTGAAATACACATTTTCAAGTATATATAGATTCACAAAGGTTACTGTATTTTATGATGTCTTATAATAAATTATGATTAAAATATATTTCACGAAGTAAGAGTTTCACAGAAAAGAAATTTTGTAAGGAGGTATAAATTACTAGCCATTAGGAAAACACAAATTAACATCATTATTAGGAAAAGGCAAATTAAAACCACACTGTGTCATTCCAACACACTTATCAAAATGGCTACAATTAAAAACAGTAATAGCAAATGCTGACAAGCAAGCAGAGAAACTGGATCTCGCAAACATTATCAGAATATAAAATGGCACAACTCTTTTGGAATGGGATACTACGAGGAATACAAAAGACAAAGGACCAGTACACAACAGTAAGTATGGTGGATCTCAAGGACGTTCTGTTGAGTGAAATGATACTCGTGAAATAACACCTATTATATGATTCAATTTGTATAACACTCTCAACATTACAAAATTAGTGAGATGGAAAAAAAGATTAGTGGCAGCCAAGAGATGGGGGTGGTGGGAGATAAGGCGGTGGGTACGACAAAACGGTATGCAACGAGCGAGAGCGATGTCGTAACAATGTCTTGACTAAACTGATTATTACACAAATCTATACATGATAAATGATATAGAAGTATATACACATGTACCAATGTCAAACTCTTGGCTCTGATCTTGTACTACTGTATAATCATATAAAATGGATCACAGGAGAAACTGGGTGAAAGTCTGTGGGCTTTCTCATGAACCTACAACTATCTCAAAATTAAAAAGTAAATTAAAATTTACACAGAAAAGAAACTGCCCTAACTTTCAATCATTAATAGATTACAGTCTCATAAAAATGAAACAAATATTTAAAATAGCACAGCTAGGAAAACAACTAAAAAACTAATAGAGATCAAAAACAGAAATGATTTAATTTTAAAATAGCAAACCTTTGATTTGTCATCACTGGAAGATCTTGTGGCTTCATTCAAAGGGATGGCCCCGTGTTCCTTTGCTTCCTTGAAAAGTTCATTCACAATTTTCCCAGTTGAAGGTCGGACTATACGTAATCCACTATATTCATGTTCACCTGAATAAAATCTTTAAACATTATATCTCATGAATAAAACTTAGAATAATAGACAAACTACTTTATGAGAAATTAGATAAGAAGCTACATGGTGTCATTTTTACTTTTAAAAAGGTATTCCTGACTTCTTTGAAAATATCTTTTAAAATGAGATTAAGGAAAAGATCAAATAGGAGACAGTTCATATACTTTTGCACTGAATTTGCAGAGACTCTGACCGCAAGCTCACCATCCGGCATGACAACTGGTGTGTCTCCTTATCAAATGCACCTCTTTGACAAATCAGTCTCCTTTGAAATAGTAGGGAAAAGCAATGTCAAGAAGCAGAAGACAGTGCCTTCTCCTCAAGTAATCAGCTCAGGAGAAATTGGTCACTGAAAAGACTTCTAGATTTAGACAGTATAACAGCTAATACTAGACTACACAACTACAAAGAAAAGGTTTACTCATCAGAGATTTTTGGCTTCAAAAAGACCTACTCCAGCATACCCCCCCATGTTAAAAGTAAACAATTTAGATCTTGTACAGTGTACTGCTTATGCAGTGACTAATTTTTTAGTCACTTGATTCTAACTTCATAAATGTTCCTAGGGAACATAAATATTTCTCTTACCTAAGATTAGTACTCTATTTTTATCTTTCAAGATTTTTTTCAAACTTGAATATAAAAAATATAACCAATAAAGCACTGTCACAAACTTCCAAAATAAGACGGTGAGGGCCATATGTCTTTCCATAGGTTTTCTAGTTCCAAACTCACCCTGAATTGATTCACAGAACAATTCAATGGGAGAAAACTATACCTGCACTGCAAATTAAGAGTGAAGGTCCCCTTCGAGACTTTCTACAGAATTGACATATGACATCTGAATGGAACAGAGGGAAGAGCAGATCACCTTTCATTTCACTGTCCATGAAAGAAACAATCCATGTGGACCCAAGTGGACACCAGCAGACCTCCACTGCAGGAAGGACCTGGTGAGGCCTCTAACCTTACCAGTACTCTGAAGTACACCGGGGCCAAGTTTACCTAGAGAGGGAACCTACAGAGGGCTGAGGACAGCAAGCAAGAGTCAGTGCTGCCCTGGGTGGCTTCTTAAGCATTCCTATTAGAGAAGACGCTGGGTATCTGACAATTCCGGGAAACTGTGACAAACACCGAACAGGAGCTTCCTGCGGCAGCTACCCCTATCATAGCTCCTTCCCTCCCTTTTCCTGGTCTGTAAACTTGCAAAGTAAGCAATCCTTCCTTTTTATCTTAGTCTTCCTGAGGGAGGAAACCTTAGTAGAAAAAAATTAGGCATAGTAAAGGACTCACCAACTCTTTCATGGTCAATGGCTTTTATCACATGTTTAAGAAATCTTCTCTTACCATAGGTCATGAAGATATTCTTTTCTTTTAGAAGTGTAATTGCATTAACTTTTATATTTAAATCCACAATCCATATAGGACCAATGTTTGTGTGTGGTGTAGGGAGATGTGAAGAATTCTTTTTGCCCATGTAAATGTCCATTTGTACAACACCATGTAATGAAATTCTCTCCCCTCACTGCTCTGCAGTATCTTCTTTGGCATAAACCAAGCAGCACAGTGTCTGTGATGTTGAATTCTCTGCCTTGGTTTACTGGCTTACTGTCAGTGCTTATCAACTACTGCCGTGTTGCTGCAAGTCTTTTATTCAGAAATATAAGTACTCAACTGTAATTCTTCATGAATACTCTGGCTATTATTTTTGGGGGAGGAAAAGAATGTGGACTCGATATTTACTGATGATTGAAGTGAACCTCTATGCTCATATAAACTAACTTACTAATGAAAATGAGTAAAATTTCCTTTAATTACCAGAAGGATCAGGAACAAAACAACTTTCAGTTCCTAAAATACTTGGGGATCCCTTTACCAGCCCCAAGTCTCCAAAACCCAGGACGTTTGCAGGGCAGTGCTGGTAACCACTCTATTTTTACTTATTCACCCAGCGAACTCCCGCTGGTGCCTGCTGTAGCACAGAGCACTACTCTACTACCTGGGATCCAGCACTATACAAAACAAAGTCTTGCTATTTATAGAGCTTCTATTAGCAGGCTAAGCCAGACAAAGGACAAATTTGCATATATGATTATTTTTGACTCTATAGTATTTTCATAAAACAGTCAGAATTAATTTTAATTTAAAACTATTTTTAAAGCATGGCTTAATCTGGGGAGAATAGAGAACTTTACAATATTAACTTTTCCAATTCTGATGTATTCTTTATTTGGGTTTCCTATCGATAACATGTTATGTTTTCTGGTACTGTTTCTGAAGTGTCTGTTAGATTTATTCCTAAGTATTTGATATTTTTAAATGCAAATACTATCTTTTAAAAATATGATTTTCTAATTACTTCCTATTATACATAGAAATGAAATTTATTTCAACATACTAGCTATATACTCAGGGTCAGAGAGCTTGTTAAAAATACTTTGAAATCAACCAGTTTGCCTAGACTCTTTTAGTAGTTCACTTTGTATGTAATCACATCAATGAAGGATGAGAAGTCATTGCAAATGGTACACTTACGTTTTTCTGCCATCATGTAGATCCTCCGGTATAGGTTAAATGAAATTGTGATGGCTACCTTTGATGTGTCCCCAAATTCAGAAGAAAATCACAATTTCACTGCTAAATGTAATTTTCACTATAGGTTTGCTATAGACCCTTTAAAATCAGATTAACTTGATCCCTTTATTCTCATTTTGCTATTTTTTAAAGTTATGAATGTATTAATTATTGCTTTATATATTTTGAGGCCATATTATCAAAGTTAGAACCATCCTATTTTCTGGATAGATATTTATCACCAGGAAATTCTCTTTAACTTTATTAATTCTTCTTGCCTTAAGGAATAAATTGCCAGGATGGGTATGTTGTGCATGCCTGTAATCTCAGCACTCAGAAAGCTGAGGCAGGAAGATCACCGTAAGTTTGAAGCCAGCCTGCACTACAAAGTGAGTTCAAGGCCAGCCTGAACTGCACAGCAAAACCTTGTTGCAATATATAAAAAAAGTCACAGTTTCTTAAATTCAACCTGTGCTTTAAATGGACTATTTAGATGATTTATGTGTGTTATAATTACTGATGTATCATTTAGTTATGGTTGAATTCAATTCTCATTCTATTATTTTTTGACTTCTGATGAATTAGTCAAATACTGTTTTACTCCCCTCATCAGCTAGTTATGATTTCATAATTTTTAAAGGCCCAATTCTGTGGTGGGCATAATATCATAATATATACTTTATTTCATTTAATTCTCAAAACAATACCACTATACAAAAACATGTAGAGGACATTTAAATTTTGTGGTATGTAGCCTTTTGTAGACGAATCCATTAAAGTGTGTAGTAGATTCCATTTTCTTTGGATTATGTACCTCCTTTTGTAAATAAAAAACATAGACTACAGTATGTCTAGAAACTTAAGTAATGAAACTGCATTGGTTTAAAAAGACAAGGAGCACACTGTCTTTTTATTTCTAATGCTTAATACTAATAATGAATAGAAATGTGTTCATTTCTAATATTGTCCGTGGACGTGGGCAGCAAACAAATCAGCAAAAATACAATGAAACTGGACAAATGTTGATTCTGAATATAAAAACAAGGGAACTATATGTGTACTTGTGCTACATGTTCAAAAATAAACTTAGAAAAAAAAGGATTGCCAATAATTTGCTATCCACTGCACTGCAAGTGATCAACATTTTAAAGTCGCAGTATCTTGTAAGAAAATACATCCTTTGGATACGTAAATAACTCTAGAAGTCAAACTGGAGGCACAAGGACCTTTAAAACCACATTATAGTTTGGGGATGTAGCTCATTCGTAATGTGCATGCGTAGCATGCACAAGCCCCAGGCTTCAACCTCTGCAACCCCTAGCACCAAACAAAGCAAAACAAAAATAATGTTATCAAATTAATAAAAATTGTTCCATGTATAAAAAGGAAAACTGCTAAAATATATTAATGATTACATATGAATAACAAGGAAAATATAGATATACCAAATTTTATTGGAACAACCCAAATATTTTGATTTGCCACCCTAATAGTAAAGTAAGTCACTTGGCATATTATCAAATTCAGGAAAACAGGGGCCAAATATTCAATGAGTAAAATGTAGGTGCACAAAAATATATTACGTACTTTCAACATCTGGGAAAAAGCATAAAATACGGGAGCAGCTAAAAGATAGCCTCTATGTTGTATGATCAAAAAACATGGTGAGCATACGTTTTGTAGTAATTACAATAAAAGACGTATTACCATTAACCCCCTCGAAATACTTCCTCTCACTTTGACCACACTTATCTTTTACTACTTACTGTTTATTTTATGAAAAAATTTCATTAACACAATAATGAGAATAATCATTAATTCACTACACACATTACCTGCAAAGTAGTTACTCAGAGTAGAGGATATGTCACTTTCTGAAACAGCTCTGACAGTCCTTTCTCCTGAGTGTCTTTGCTTGTGCTGTAGAGACTGCTTTGATGTCTCAGTTGATTCAAACTGTTTACCTTTCATGATCATTTTGAATTCGGGGAAGAGCCAGGAGTCAGAGGGTGCCACGTCTGGTCAGTACCGTGGACCGGGGACACACAATAATATCTTCACAAACTGAGCTGCGCCTCAGCAGCAGCACTCACTGCATTTCTGACCACACTGCGTAAGGTATTCAGGAGAACGTCCGTGCTGCTTCAGAAAGTGGCAAGAGTGGTGGGAGGCGCGTGCTTAAAGGAAGGGAAAGTATTTTGAGGAGAATTAATGGCGACACATCTTTTGCTGTAGTAAACTTTTAAAATTTAAGGGTTCACTGCATATTTTTATTATTATATACAAACACATATCCAGTCTGCCAAAAAATGTGTTATACATTAGGAAAAGAGAAACCTGCACATTTTAATACTAAATTTATCAAGATATCGTGAGATTAATATGTTACATTTGGCCTCTACAATTATAAGAAGTGCTCAAAGTGGTGGTGAACTGAAGTGTAAATACACTTTTTTGGCAGCCTCACTCTCTACACACACACACAGACACACACACACACAGACACACACACACAGACACACACGTGCGCGCACAACAAATTAGAATACAAATTAGAATTAATGGACAGGGTACTCAAACCATGCCAAAGCACCAGCCTGCTGATTACAAAAGAGAAGCTCTACTTTAGGATGGAGCGATGAGGTTGGCAGTCAGCACCTTAACCAAGTGAACGTGTCACCAGTACTGGGAAAACTCGAAATCATATGGCTCCTGATGTAATACAATAAAAAGCAGATAATATCACTTATCTAGCACTGACAAGAGCATTTAAGAAGAGTCTAAGGATAAGCAAACAATGATCTAGAATATGGGACATTGTATAAGATGTGCAGCCTAGATTAGACCGCTGGTGGTAAACCTGTGGCGTGCATGTCGCAGCGTGCTGCTTATATCACTGAAAACTCTAAAAGGTTCGTCATCACTGCTCTAAACTTTTCAAGTAAGAAACTCGAGATTATGCAGGCAAGCAAAAAATAAAAATGTGGGGAGAATGTGTGGGACTCAAAAATTCAACACAGCAATAATCAAATAAAATTCAGGTCTTTGGTTATATCCTGACCCCCCCAAAAGACTGTAAGAAATCTGACTATAGACTACATATTAAATGATGTCATAGAATCATTTGTTTTTCTCTGCAGTACTGGGGATTGCACACTGGGTTCTCTATGCCCAAACTACACCCTCAGCACTCCCCCGCTTCTTTTGCTGTTGTTGCTGAGGATTGAATGCAGGGCCTTGTGCTTGCAAGGTAAGAACTCTACCACTGAGCCACACCTCCAGCCAAGCTCTTCTTGTTTTGAGATAGGTAAGTTGCCCAAGCTGGCCTCAACCTTGGATCTTTCTGCCTCAGCCTCCCAAGCAGCTGAGATTATATGCATTTGCCACTGCACCTGGCTCACTGTTAATTTTTTAAGGTGCGGTATGTTATCAAGCACTTTTCAAGCATACAGAGGTACAGTATCATGATAGCTACAATGTTCTTTCAAGTAGTTGAGTAAAAATAAGAATTAGCACGCACAAGTGCAAAGTTGTAACACACTGATAATTTGTAAACACAGATGAAGTGTATTTAATATTTATTCATTGTACTAACCTTTTGATTTTCTATAGGTTTCAAAAAAGCAATGAAGTTATAAGCACTATTTTTCTTTTCGTTCAGGTCAAGGTATGTCATTTTCTCATCTCCCCTCCCCTATAAAAAGTATATAGTGACAAAGTAAGAAAAACAATTTCCAGTAAATTTTTAAACTTTTGATAAAATTATAGACTTTCTGAGAATGAGGTATAATCAGAAAATTCAAGTTTCTCCCCAGGCATAAGATCTGCAGTACTAAAACCATGTTAACAGAGGTATTCACAGCAAAAAAATACGCTCGATTCTCATCTCTTCGATCTCCAGTGATACTGCAATAGCAAACATATCCGAAAGGTCACACAACACTGCGACAGACTTCAAAAGTTAAAGATCCTTAAATGGAGGACAGAAGACACATGGATGGATGGGCTTGAGCAAACACATGAACCCTTAAAAACAAATGACAAAATTACACATGAATGTTACTTAGGAAGGAGAGGGCCTACAACTTTTCATCAGATCCTCAATGAATGCTATGACTTAAATAATACTAAGGAATTACTGTTCCCAAGAAAAATACAATTTCGTAAGATGCCTATTCTAGTAACAAGTATTTAAGATAATTTTCTAAGTTTTTGTTAGCTCTTTGACTAAAAGGATTTTAGGAACAGTACCTAAATAACATCGATTTAAAAATTATAATTTAAAAAATCCCCAAAGCCATCTGAATAATTTGAGGTTTGTGAATTTGAAAGGGAGTTTGCTTATAATTAGATTCTTCGTAAATGCTTTTTATAATTTTGAAAACAATAAAACATACCGTTGAGGTGGTGTTCGTGGGCTCTTAAAGACTGCAGCTTTAGGTCTATTAGACATGGACGATTTGCACTGCACTTCATCTTCATATAATTCTGCCAGGGCCATCTGTAGGGTAAGAGGCTTGTCATAAGGTATAATACCAGAAATAAATTACTCTATGCAATGTGTGAATAGAGCTAACTTAAAATTGAGCAGTAAAAATTTCCTGTGAAAGAATGAAGGCTGTCCTTTCTAAAGATGACCCATTTTCAAAATACATTCACTGAATATGTCATAGAAGTGAATGTCACACATGTTAGAGCAAACTGAAGTTACAATAACTGTTTAATTATTTTCCACCAAGTAACTTTTCAAAAGTTTCAAAAACTGCCTTAGGTTATAAATCATTTTCAAATCCGGACCTATATAATCCTCCTCCAATTCTTTTAAGAATTCCTGAAGCTGCTTCCTAATAATGTCAGCTTCTTTCACCAGGTTTCAAAAATAATTTCATCTAGCTGTTTTCAAAATCCAAGTACATAAAACAATTTCAAAAGTATTACTTAAAATCCTGCCAGACATAAATGCCAATTTTAGCAAATGAATTTCTGAAAAATATAAAACAACAAATTACATATACGGTTTATGCAGTATACCATTTAGAAAGCAATACAGTATTATGAAAATATATTATCATACAGCATAGCTGGATGTCTTCGAAACGAAATAGCTATATTTGTTCTTGAAATATTATTTAAAAACAATATTCCAAATATTTCAGTATTTACTTATTTTTCCCCACTTTTAAGATCTCTAAGCACTAACTAAAAAATTTATTCCTAAAGTTTCTGTGGTTATTTAGTAGCATGACCATAAGACACTGGGTGCCTGCTCCCCCAAACAAACAAAAATTAAAAGAACGCAAACAAAACGGATAAAGTGCTCTTTTTGAAAGCACAAAATATATGAAAACTATCACTATGAATTCTTTCTTCAGTAGGTAAAAAAACAACTGAGAATTAGGGCAAAGTTAATTCTTTGTTTGCAGTGCTGGGGCAAACACTGTATCACTGGACTACATTCCAGCTCTTTTTGAAAATTCTACTAGTCAACTTTTAAAATATATACGTAAGAAGACAAAACTGAAAGGTTCCATTTTTACCTATTTTTTAAAATTTCAACTCTACCCCGCCACCTTATACATACATCAACTTGTATTTTTAACCTGGTAATTTTGCTAGATTCCACATTACAAATTGCTTTGTAATCTTAAAGAAATGAATTCAAATCTTAACTAGGACACTTACTATATGACCTTTGGTAAATTATTTAACTTTTCAAGCCTTCATCTGTATATCTTTAAATGTCTACAAAAGTCTCATTTGAGGGTCATTTGAAAGATTAATCATAAAGCACACAGCATGATGGCTCTGTCAGTAGAAGATATATTAAAAAATGTTTAAAACTCACTGTATTAGTGATTCATTCTCCCTAACAGTTCCTTTCTTTCAGCAGTATTATGTATCTCCTACAGTTCTTTACCACTTCATGTGCTCCAAAAACCAAAATCAAACCAAACAGAGGAGGAGAAGGATAGAAATGGACTGATGACTGTTTTTAAAATTTTCATTAATTTCACCTTCCTGACCTCTTCAAAACAGTATTCTTTTATGGATTTCTTTCTGAGCTAACTGTAGTACTGCAGCTCTGTGAAGCACTTTCATGGTTTTCCTGTTCTCATCAATGGAAATGTTACTGTATTTCCAAAACCTATTTAAGACACCTTATGTAAAAACTTTTATTGTCTTAACTAAATATCTTTCTTCTGTCAACCCTCTGTGCATACATTCTCCCTTTATGACACTCATATTAAACATCATATTTTCATTATAGGTTAATTATCTCTTATCTGAAAGGCTTGGGACCAGAAATATTTTACAGTTCAAAGTTTCAGATTTTGTAATGTTTGCACAGACTTTACTAGTTGGGCACCTCCAATACAAATGTCCAAAACCTGAAATGCTCCAAAAGCCATAATTTAAATGTTCAAATGATTCTGGATTTTGTATAATTCCGAAGTTTTGGATTTTTCATATTAAGGAGGGACATTCCATCTGTATTTATGTATTTTTATATTATCCATCCCATTAGAATTTAAGGTTCCTAAATTATGTGTAATATAGTCTATAACGTTGAATTATATAGATTACAATACAACACAAATTATAAATATATAGTTTAATAGACTTATGGATTTTTACACTGAAATATTTGCTATACTTTTGTACCTTGTTTTTTGCTTTAAGATGTAAATAGAATGTTACTTATCCAACAGTGTTTTGCTTCTGTAAAACAAATGAATAAAACAAACCAAATATCTCTGACTCCAGGGAATGTGGGTCACATATTAACAGAATAAGAAAATGGGAGAATGACACTAGAGTGGTGAGCCTGCCTGAAAAGACCTACTGCTGCTGTTCATGGGGCACTATTCACTCTGAAGTGACACTTAGAAAGAATCCATGCCATGTGGTTTCATGTATACAGATTCACTAGTAAACAGTTTCTACCACACCAAAGACAGTGATAATCACAACTAATTGAAATACTGGTCAAAACCAAGAAAGTAGTAATAAAATCTCAAAATTTAGTTAGATGACATTTCAATAATGGAGAGAATATGCTTCATTAGGATGGTGCTCAAAACGTTTTGGATTTTGGAGCACTTCAGGTTTTGGATTTTTGCACTAGGGTGCTCAACTGGAAAGTCTATACAAAGATTCCAATATCTGTAACATTTCTAATCCCAAGCCTACAATAGATAGAAGAGAGTTGACATGTACTGGTGAACTTTGCTCTAGAATTTGGTATGTGAAGAATTTGAAAAGAAACCTCAAGTATCCAGAACTCCCTTATCAAGTCAAATCCTAACCCTAAACTGTCATCTTTGATCCACTCCTTACCCCAAATTCCAACCTATATGGAAACAAACCATTTTCTTTTGATGTTATTCTGGAGGAAAATTGGGACAGATGGTGAAGATGTTCAATTTTTAATGACATTAGAGTGGACTAACTGGTGAAAGTCACAGCACATTTGACAAGCAAAGACTAAGGATAACACACAACTAGTGCTCTCGCTCTTTTCAGGCATTAGTTAACCCTTACTCTACTACAACTATCACCTTCAGTTTACGTAGGTACTGGGATCAAAGAGGTTAAGAAATTTCTCCTACACCTAAGGTATTACCTTGCAAGACCAAGACACAAAATAAAGTGGATCTTGCCACTGATCCATTTCCCTAACGCCCACTCTGCCTCTTAGGTCCACATTAGATACTATACTTGATCTTAGCAAAAAGGCCGAGAAACATTAGGTCCATATGAGAAAAGATGAGGTATGAAACAGTTCACCCTATCCCTTGAATTGCTTATACTGCTAACTCCACTGTGAGCACTGAACTATTACTGACATCCTTTCCTCAACTTAAACTTCTCTCTCCATCCTCCAAACTCTTCATTTTATCTTGGCATTCAATGATACTTTACCTTAAAATGCTATGTTAAATGCATTCACACACTACTTCTTTACAAAGTGTGAAGGTTTCCAAAAGGTAAAATGTGCGTTGGTGGTATAGTGGTGAGCATAGCTGCCTTCCAAAAGGTAAAATGCCTTTTACACTTCTATACTGTTAGAACAGAACTCCAAGCAACAATGTGATTTGACAGCATTTACAGAAAGAGAAAGTAAGGCACGGAAAACTACTTAATTGGGAACAACTTGGTCAACCATTCAACTGATTTAGTTTAACCAATTAATTAGCTACAGGGCCATTTATAATCAACCAAAGCTGAGTTTCTTGCGATTAAACACTGTATTAGCCCACTGAGTCCACTTTAGATACTGCCTCCAAATCCGTGGCGTCCTACAAATTTTATTTAATACCTTTGAGCAGTAGCTGGCACCGAACACGTATTTGATGTGCGACTTCTCTGCGCTTTCACCAGACCTTAAGAGTAAGCTATACGGCAGGCGGTCAATATGTCCTTTGAAGTAGATAAAGGTGTGGCTATAAATCTTTCCTGTCTAGGTTTATAAATTCAATCTCTTTTAAATTATAATTCCTTACTGCTTTTTTCTTGCTTAATTTTATCTACACCTTTATAAGGAGGCAGAAAGAAGTCTAACGTAAGCAGCGTGGTGCTAGTACCTGATAAAATGAAGACGATGCATTTGTAGTTGGCTAACTAATGTCCGTGTTCCACAGTAGTGCAAAGTTCTCTTTGTTCCCCCGTTACACCTACTGCTTTACACATTAGCTTTTACAGACTGGCTGCACTGGCTGTGGCATGAAGTGCTTCAATTTGCCCCTTAAAAAAGAGCTACTCGGTAAGATATATTGAAATCACGTGAGAAAGAGCGTCTCGGACAGAGAGAACAAGCCAGAACGTGTTCTTTCCGGTGATTGCTGCTTTGTCACCTGCCACAGTAAGTCAAGGTACGGCTCACGAAGGAAGAAGCCTCAAGCCGTGACTCACTGCACTCCACAAAACACCACTGTAAACAGTTGCTTCCTGCACTGTACATAAAGCATAAGGGAAACGAGGCACCAGCGCTGGAGGCTCGCGCACCTGTTCCCAGGACCGCCTCAGTGCAAAGGCGTCTCCCGGGGAAGAGCCCTGCACCGGGGGCGCAGTTCTGTCCTCGGAGGCCGACACGGGAAGGCTCAGCCGAAGGCAGAGGGGACCTGCGCCCACCCGCGCCGTCACCGGCTCAGCTCTTCCGCGCTCCCTGCCTCCGCAGGTGTCCGCACCTGTAAATCCCGCGCGCTCGGAGGCCGCGGCCCGGAAGACCTCCTCTCGGCTTCATCCCTCTCTGCGCCGCCGCCCTCCGCCATCTTCCGCCGCCTTGCGGCGCGCGCCAGAGGCGCGCTTCCCTTGACTTCCGGGACTGGTTGCCCAGCAACAGCGGGAAGAGGCGGGGTCTTGCCGTGAACCCCTACGGAGGGGGCGGAGCCTGCAAGGTGTAAGAGTGCTCCCACAATGCCAGGATGCTCGTCCGTCTCATTTACCTGCCCTGTTGGCTGTTTTCTTATAGCAAGTTGGCCCAGAGAATTTCCGTGCCTTGTCCCGAGTTCACTCTGCTCAGCCCTTGAAGGCACTGTATCTTGCCCTGGAGGGAAGTGTTGACTTGCGGGTTCCTCTGAGGCAACAGTGAAGACATGCTCTAGTTGTTTTATCAGATACACGGTGCAGTCTCACCTTTCTAGGCCTGCTCATTTTTCTCATGGCTGGGTGGTACATCTCCTTCACAGCGGGAATTGGTACTGAGGGTAGAGAACACCACACCTCTACAGCTCTTTGCCCTTGGAACTGGAGCCTACTAAGCTCTGTTCACTAACCTGGGGTTGACTTAAAAACTCCTGTCTTATCCCAGGCCTCACGTGACCCAGGATTGCAGAGGCAAAAAAAAAAAAAAAAAAAATAGCGGTAGTGGTAAGAAAACTTACAATCTAGTAGGGAAAAGAAAGACGTAAACAGATGACTTGCAATTTGTAGCACAGCTCTGCAGGAAGTGTTATGCAAGGAATGTGGGTGCAGAGGGGTGTTATGCTTGAAATCTAAAATGCCCTGCAAAGGCTCATGTGTTCGGAAGGTGACTGGATCCTGGGGTTCAGTGCTCATCCCCTGACCAGTTCAGAGCTGAACTGCTGTTAGGAGGGAGGTCTGGGTGTGGTGACCCCTGGAGATGTGACCCGGAAGGAAGGGTGTGCTCTTGCCCTGGGTCCCTCCCTCCTCTCCTTGCTGCCTGGCTGTCATGGCTTGAGGACTTTTTCCCACACTGTGCTCCTCTGCCATCCTGTTTCTGCCTTGGAGCCAGCCTATTGTGGACTGAAATGGTGAGCCAAGATCAACCTCCCCTTTTCTAAAGCTGTGAGTGTCTGTTGGGTATTTTGTCCCAGCAGTGGGGAAATACAATGAATAATTTGTGCTGCCTGATAAGTGTTGGAGTTCAGGGCGTGCTACCCCAAAATATGCCGCTTTCCTATGTTAGTTGTTTTAAGCTAAAGACATGTCAAAAAGAGCAGATGCAAGATCACTGTGACTTTCCTTTTTCTCTTTGAAAGTGAGAAACTGAACTCTTGTGTGAAAGATGTCCTTCCTATTCCAGGTAGAAAGAAAGCTTACTACTCCCGTAGAGAGGGAGTGGAAGGTATAGACTGTTCTATACTTACCTAGATCTCCCGGGTTGTTTTCACAGTTGCCGTTCTTTGTTCACCAGTAGGTAAACCAAGCCATTAGTCTTCCTTTTCTTGCGAGGATACTCAAGTTAATGCAAAACTAACTTTCTTTCATTGATTTATTTGTTTGAGGCAGGGTTTCACTATGTAGTTCTAAGTGGCCTTGAACTCACTGCATATCCCAGGTTGATCTCAAACACATCGTGATCCTCCTGGCTCAGCCTCCGGAGCGCTGGGATAATAGGCATGCACAATCACACAAGAATAATGTAAAACTTTTTATAAAAAAAAATATCCATGGTTTTCTCCTGTTAATTTGTTTATCTTAGTTTAATTTTTAGTCCCAGTAGGAGACCCTGAGAGAGTAGGGGGGAATTTGTTTCTTCCTTACAGTTTATTCCATGTATAATGTCATTCAACCCTCTTCCATGTAAGCATTTTTATAATGATATTTTACTTGAGGAAATCAGCTGGCAGCAACTAAATTCATCCTGTAGTAAATGGCAGTACCAGATACTAACCCTTTCCTTTGTTGTCCTGATATAATTTTGAATAAAGCAGTTCTTGTCTCTTCATTAAAAAATTCCCCATAGAACTCAATGCCAATTGAATCTTAAAGGAAAGATGCTTGTGGTAGGCACAGACCAGAAAGGACCACAGATAAAGGCAAGGATATGTGCCAGGATGCAGAGATTTGAAATATTATATTCATGTCAACAGAGAACTACACAGGTGAAATTTAGAAGTAAGGAAACATGGTTACGGGGTAATAGAATGGAGACAGATCTAGATCAGTGATGTAGACTCCAAGCAGACTGTGAAGGAATGTGTACTTAGAATAAGCGAATAAATGGATGAACGAATGAAGAAAACTGGGATCCAAAACCCAGACCCAGGTTTGACTACACCTAGAGCATATTTCTATTCATTGAAAATCAAGAAATAACAAGATACATCAACAGAGATATTCATCAGACAGATAGGAGAGACAGAATGAAATATAGACGTCCATTCTGGGATTATAAACTATTCCCAACTCCAACTTAACAATTTAAATGGAGTTCAAATTTATATAATCTTACTAATTCTGGATACCACTGAAGCCAAGATCAAAGGTCATTGTTAATATACAATGGCTTTGTTCCATCCTTTAAAATGTAATTTTAAAAATGTTTATAAAATATAGAATATTTACAGTTGGTAATTTTCATAGATTGCATATATCATTTCATGTAGTCTATGAGTTCTTTCTGTGTTACCTATTGTTCAATTTACAGAAGTAACTGAAAAGAAAAGAAAAAGGATGAATTTCTTTATGTCACTCAACTATTAGGTGGCAGAATCAGGTTTTAAATTCAAGTCCATTACATTCACAAGTACATAGTTTTCCTTTTGTGCCTCCTCTGGATCTGGCGGGCTGTGCTGTAGCTCCTGACTCTAGAGACTGCCCCTTTCCTGAGGCTCCTAAGGACACTCCCAACACTCCTTCTTACCTACTGACCAATCCCCCTGAGCATTCCCAAATATTTTGTCTTCTGTCCACCTTGCCGGTGATGCTGTTCCCTAGGGTTCTTTCTTCAGCCCTCTTTTTTTCTCACTGTCTGTGCTTTCACTATTCAATATCACCACTTTTATTCCTACCATGTACACCCAGTGGATTCTCATTATTCATAGTAGTATGTTTCTCGCTGAGAATACTAAATATTTGAAAACTGAATTATTGCTGCTATCATGTAAGTTAGATTCCTGTGAGCCTGTGGTTACATTTTCATCAAGGGGTTAATATATAACATTGATTCATGTCTATTTCTGCGTGAAGACAGCTTATTTAATACATATATTGATTCATTAACATTGAATTCATAGCCACCAGCGCCACAGCTCATTGCTGAATGAAGCTTATCTAACACACACATTTTCCCCTTGGCACACTCGCATGGGAACACCAGAGAGTGCTTCAACCCTATCTGTGTTTGTGAGTCATTTTAAATGACAAAATCACCAAGGAAAATTGCAAAAATGAAAAAAACATGGTGCTAAATTGACCACAAAAATTATACTCATTTATAGTATAGCAGCTGGAACAGAGAGCGGGGCGTCACCTTATCTCAGGGGGGAAAGTTCTCATTGGGTGACTCAAATTTTGTTAAAGGCTGAAAAAGCACTGCAGGTGTTGGTTTTGTGGTGACAAATCAATGTTAGTGAGTAACCAAACTTGCAAAGTGTGAAAGCTGCAAGTAATGTGGATTGACTGTATCTAGAATTACCAAATCTGCTATTCTAGTGACTACTAGTTTCCACTAGTCCAGACCTACATTTCTAATTGTATTTTTAACCTTTACTTCCATTTGGATGTCTCAAAAATATTGCATCTCAAACCTGAATCTCTCTCTCTTTTTTTCTATGCAACAGCTGCGTTTTAAATTTATCATTAATTATATCACTACATTCACCTAGAATATAGTGATAATTCAGTTGTTTAATTCCTTTTTCCTTTAACATCCCAGTTTTTGTTACTAAGTCTTTGAAGTTTCTTTTCCACAGTATTTCTTCAATATGTCTTCTTCTTCTTACCCTTATTTCCACTGTTATAGCTCAAGTTCTTATAATGTCTTATCCAGACTGTCACATTTGCTTCTCAAGTAGGTCTCTGTGTTTCTGATCTTTTCCTCATGGATCTCACCAGTATTTTTCAAAAGGACAAAGATGATTATGTAGTTCCTCTGACTACATCTCCACTATCTACAGGGGGAGAAAGGACAGCTCTTTATGAGCTATAAAGCTCTATCTAACCAGTAGAATTTTTATTGTTTCCAACATCATCTCATTCTCTCCCCATGTACTTTAGCTGTCTCAGCACACTCACTGATTTGAAAACATGCCATGTCTTTTGCACCTCACTTTCATTTCCTTTCCATGGAATTTTCTTGTCTTTCTTATACCTAATACACACATTTCATCTTTCGGAATCATTAATTCACATGTGACCCTGGTAAACTTTACCATCTTCCTGAGGCAGTTTCCCTATATTACTCTAGAGCTTTGCATAAAATTTTTATAAAAAGGAATTTATAAGAGTGTATTATCATTTGATGCTTCTAGACTATGAAATCCTCCAAGAGGGATTATGTTCTGCTCCCTATCTCCAATGGTTAGCCTATTAAAGAAGCTTCATAATATTTCTTGAATAAATCTTACATCAACATACATACAATTATAATTAATTCAATGTATTTTCAATGGTTAGTATATTTCAGTTTAAATTTTAATTATAAATTTCTTATTATTTTTTCAAATCCATTGGGTTACTTCCATTTAAAAATGTATAAGATATAAAAATGCCAAAGAATGCACAGGATAATGCTGCATTAACCTATCCAAATTCCAGTGAAATTTCCCAGTGATAGGATCACTAGTTAATGGGTTGCTCCAGGTTGGGTGAAATGGCTCTTCCCATAGCCTCCTGGGTAAAAAGAGCCTGCGTTCATCAGCTTTCTGGCTCCAAGGCAAAGACACTGTGGTAGAAGGGCATGGCAGAGCAAAGCTCCTTAGTTAATGGCTTCCAGGAACCAGAGCAGCAGAAGAGTGCAGAGATGCAGTCTACGCTGAAAACTATAGTAGTCTGAAAAAAAAGATCTAAGATGACCTCAGAACATAGAAAAGCAGCCCCTGTGCTTGGATAGGTAGAACCAACATTGTCAAAATGGCCATTCTCCCAAAACTGACACGTAGACTTAATGAAATCTCAATCAAAATACTAGCAGAATTGCTCACAGAACAAATGCAAACTTAAGATCTACGTGAAACCAGAAAACACTGAGTATCAAAAGCAATCCTGGGCAACAAAAGCGAAGCAGGAGACATCACAGTCCCAAATTTCAAGTTATATTCCATAGCGATGGTTGTAAAAGCAGGAGAATACTGGCACAAAACAGACACGTAGAACAATGTACCAGGAAAGAGGATGCAGAAACAATCCCAAGGACATTCAGCCACCCAACCTTTGACAAAAGGGTGAAAAACATTTTCTGGAGGAAAGATAGTCCCCTTAACAAATGGTGCTGGAAAAACTGGCTGTACACATGAAGATTTAATCTAGACTCATTTTTCTTACCATGTATGAAACTAAAGTCATGATGGCCTGAGGATTAAATATTAAAACAGAAATATTTAATCTAATGGAAGATAAAATAGGTAAGACTCTTGACATAGTAGTAGGCAAGTACATTCTGAATAGTACCTTAATAGTAGAGGAAATAACAGAATCAATAAACGGGATTCATTGACACAAAAAGCTTCTGCACAGCAAAAGAAACAACCTACATAGTGGAGAGACAGACTATAGAATGGGAAATTTTTTTGCCAAGTTTTCTTCCAAAAGATGACTAATATCTAGAATATATGGGGAATTAAAATAATAACCCCCTCAAATAAAAGACCCAATAAAAATTGGGCAAATCAAATGAATAGACACTTCTCAGAAGAAGTACAAATGGCCAATGAATACATGAAAAGTTGTTCAGCATTTCTAGCCATTAAAGACATGCAAATTAAAATAAGATGAGATTCCATTTTATTCCAGAAAGAATGCCTGTCATCTAGAAGTCAAATAATAACGAATCCTGGTAAGGCTGTGGAGGGGGGAGGCATCCTTCTACATTGTTGGTGGGGAAGTAAACTAATACTAACTCTATGGAAATTAGTGTGGAGGTAACACAAACAACTAAAAATAGAAATTCCATTCTTCAGCTATTCCCCTTCTAAGTATCTCCCTGAAAGAGTTTAAATCACCATATTACAGTGACACATGCTTCACATGTTTATCGCAGCACAACTCATAACAGCTAAATCGTGGAAGCAGCATATATGCCCATCAACAGACGAATGGATGCAGAACATGTGGTGCTTGTGTGACACATTCATTCTCCACTAGTATAAATAAGGATACATTTGTAGGAAAATGAAACACTTTAAGACAATAATGTTAAGTGAAATAAATCAGACACATGTGCTTAGATATTAGGTGGCTTCTCTTATATGAGAGACCCGAAGCATAAACAAAGTAAACAATAGAATAAAAGGTAATAAGAGACAGGGGTATAGATCCCTGCAGATGGGAAGGGAGCTGAGAGACGGCGTTAGTCGGCAGGAGGAGCAGGAAAAGGGGGTGTAAGATAATGACATGAATTATATACCTGTACCAGCTCCTCATGATGAGTGTAATCATTACGTACTGCGTACATGTACTAATAGAAATTTTAAAAGAAAAATGATAGGTGTAATTTCCTCAAGTCTTTTATCCGTCCCGCTCCATGTGCTCTTTCTGGGGCTCTAGCTATTCACCGGGCCATGCTCTTTAACGTTGTCCCACAGGTCAGTGAGGCCTTTTGTTCCCTCAGTTTTAGATCGGACAATCTCTGCCGGCCTGACCCAAGTGTCTCGGTTACTTTTCTCTCGTTGCTGAGACAAAATACCTGATGCCCAAAATTAAGGAAGGGAAGGATTTTTAAAAATTTTTTAAATTATTACTATTATTTTTTAATTTGTTTTTAAAATAAAAGAAGGAAAACATTAACAGACTGACATCTGTTTACAAAATGGCGTAAGAACAATACAAGAAATACAGAGTTACAGACGAAGGGGGAGGAAATGAACAGTGGCTGTTGTATTATGTATTGACATTTTCAAAGTGGTTTATCAGGAGAACAAAGAGAAATGTGCAAGATTGATCAAATAATTAATCATTAACTGTTCCTTTCAGAAAAACAATACAAGTCAGTAGTTCAACTATGTTAGCCATCCTATAAATACATACATACATACATAATTTCCCTCAATTTCCTTTCTCTTTTCACTCACCCCAGTTGCTCTTTACTTTTGAGCATGTTCTTTTCATTTCACAATGTCTGTCCTACCTCCTAATTTTTAAGGGAAGGAAAGGTTTATGCCGTTCACTGTTTGAGAGGTTTCAGTCCATACTCGGCTGACTGCAAGGCAGCGTGGCACACCACAGAGGGCAACAGTTCATGGCATAGAGCGAAAGGGAGGAGCGGCGGCAAGTGGTCTCTTTCTCTCCCTTATGTAGGCAAGCTGTCCGCCCCAGGGCTGGCGCAGCACTCACGCCCACATGTCAATCATAAACCCCAAAAGGCCAGCCCATGACTGCATGTGCCTTTGGCGGGACACCCAGACACAAACCATAACACCAAGTTCTCTGATTCTCTCTTTTGAACCATCAATTCGCCATTAATCTTATCCATTGAATTTTAGTATCAGATACTTCCGTTTTCAGTTCTAAATTTTCTATTTATTTACTTTTATGATTTCCATATCTCTCCTTGAATTCATTACCTTTTCATTCATTAGATATCTTTTCCTTTGGATTCTTAAACATTTTATTTTTAATTATTAAAGATTTTTTTTTCTTTCTGGGATGGGGCTTTGCTATGTTGCCCAGGTTGGTTTTGAACTAAATTCAGGTGATTTGTCTCAGCCTCCTGTGTTGCTGGAATTATGCCAGTTGCCAGTGCATCTGGCATCTATTTTAAAATTCTTGGATGCTAAATCTAATATCTGGGCCACCTCTGTCTATATAACAACTGCTTTAAACTTTTTGAAAGTTGGTAAAACTACATTGCTTTTATATATAATTAGGAATTTTTGTGTATTGAACAGTGATACATTGTGAAATCTCAGGATTCTATCATCTTTCTTTGAAAAGTGATACATTTTTATTTTAGTCTTCACATGGCTTGAACTGTGAACTCTGCTTTCTTTGAAGAATAAAAATGCAAAACTTTTGCTAATCTCTTTTATTCTACCTTCTGCTGTCTTCTGCTGAGGTTCTTGGAGTATTGCCTTATGCTTGAACAGTTAGGAAGCAAGTCAAGGATTCAAGAAAGATTTTCTTCCTTTGTTTTCGGGTCAAGTTTATTTTGGTCTTATAAAATGTTTGGGGAGATGTTCCTTTTTTTCAATCACTGAAGATATTTTATTGTCATTATTTCTTCTTTAAACGTGGGTAGAATTTATTGGTAAAGACATTTGGGTCTAGATTTTCCCCCTAGAAAGTTTTCAAATTATTGATGAGTTCATTTCATAATTATAAAATCTATTTTCTATTTGTAAGTCGGTTTTATTTTTTGATATCTCAAATTTCAAATTTATTGGCATAAGGTGGTATTAGGTAACATTCTATTGCTATAATAGGTACTGGAGATGATCAACTTATAAACATAAAAGGCTGTCTTTGGCTCAAAGTTTTGGAGATTTTAGTCTATGGCCAACATGAGGGTGGAAGGGATTGGTTGAGGAAAATAACCGCCTCACAGCTGGAAAGCAGAGAGAAAGAGGAAGAGACTAGGGTTACACAATACACTTCAGAGACTCCCAGGGGCCCAAGCCCCTCTTGGTAGGTCCACCTCCTAAAGTCCTCGCTGCCTCCCAGCAATGCTGAGCTGCAGACCAAGACTTTAACACGCAGCCTTGGGGGGCGATTGCAGATCCAAAGTGTAACAGATGGGGATAACGTCCTCCTGTCCTTTGTATTACACATAAAAATGGACGAATCTCACTTACTGATTTTTGTTAATTCCTTCCTTCCTTCCTTCCTTCTTCCTTCTTCCTTCCTTCCTTCCTTCAAGTTTTGCCAGGGTTTTATAAATCTCTCTTTTCAAAGAACCAAATTTTGGCTTAAATTATTGAATTTTCAGCTACTCTTCTCTTATATGCTTTAATACTATACACTTCCCTGTAAGGGTGGCCCAGCTTCAGATCTTATGTGAAAAAAGAAATAAAGTTGAATTTTATTTACCATCAAATTTCTTCTTTCTGTTAAACACAGCAGAGATATGAACAGTGTAAGGACTGGGTCTCACATACGGGTAAAAAAGGGAGACAAAGCAGTGTTGAGCAGAAAACACAAACTAAACAGAGGCTGAAACTCAGCGCCAAAGAGAACCGTGAAGAAAACAGCACACGTTCCGAAGGAGATTATGGAGATTATAGAGCCACTCAGGTTTCGGTGGTCAGGAGGCTCTGCGTGGAATTTGAACACATTTTCCTTAGCTTTGCTAAGATAAATGTGGGATTTTTACTCTCTCTCTTCATGGTTTTATCCTGAATGCATACATGAAGTGCTCTGGATTGGAGGCAGAATCATTATTATTTATTTCTTACATTCTGGTAACTGTGTAAGTCCCTACCCTCAGTGATCACCCAAGGGTGACTAATTGCCATAGGTCCCAGAGGTGCAGAAAGGTGAAAAGAGAGAACTCTTTTTCTTCCCCTGCAGATGGAGTAGGAAGGATCGCGGGTTTTGGAATGGAGATACGTTTCTCCAAAGGCCGCTTGGCCCTTAGCGTCTCTGATGACCTGCCCATGTTTCTCCTGAGTCTCAGACCTCACTTTCCCTTGACGTGTAAACACATCCTATGCAAACCTCTGCAGTCCTCTCTTGTGCCAACTAGAGAGCCGTAAATTAATTTCTCAAAATTTTCTCTTAACCGAGGGGCCAATCGTTTGCTTTTGTTTTTTATAGTAGGAGAGATCAAAACTGAGGAGTGCCGAGGTACATCCCAACTGCTTTAAGTTTTATTTTTAGACAGGGTCTCACTAAGTTGCTTAGGCTGGCCTCAGCCTCGGTGTCCTCCTACCTCAGTCTGATGAGCAGTTCAGAAGTACATATCGCTGTACCCGCCCCGGAAACCAAAGTTTCAATGACGTTTATTAGAAGAGCCTAAACTGTAGAAACACAAAAATATTTTCTGTTAATTTGCACAATTACTTTATGCTAAAGCAAAGGCTGTCATCTTTGTTTAATTTAAATGTCACACTCCTCACTCAAACATATTATGGGAATGTCCATCAAAGCACCGTTCATATCTGTTGGCTTCCTTGGGCTTATTACAAACACATTAATTTTTCTGTTACTGTCTAAATTGCTTCTTTCTATTCCCAATACCTAGTAGTGTCTTCTAAGAGCATTTCAGAAAGCATTAGTAGACATTTATATATTCTACATTTTTATGGTTGAGATAAAAGTTTCCACCAGTGACCTCTGGGCTTTTCCAGCACAGATCCGTGAACCAGGCCTGCTCTATATATTGTTATGGGCCCTGGGCCTCCAGCTGGATTCGTGGGAGGCACTGTTATGAGCCCTAGGTCTTCCGCTGGACTCATGCGGGACGTTTCTGTGGGATCCAGGCCCTCGGCGGGATTCTTCGGTCTTAGTGTGTGGACGGATCTCCTGCACTCTCTTACATGTCGTTCTTTGGGTGACTCTTAGAAATCATCTTATAAAATATGTCCTCTATTATTATTGTTCCCCCTTGCAGAATATCCCCCAAACCAGCACACAGGCCGAGTCCCACGGCCATGCCTGATAATAGAAGAAGTGCAGGAAAGTGCGGTGTGCATCACCCTGTAGCACACAAGAAGTTTCAGGGAGCAGCACTCACTACTATTTGGGTATGATTCACATTGTAATCTGTAAGTGCGGAGCAGGGAGCGTTAAAGGTTTTGCAGCAGTGGTTTTGGGAATCAATAACTCTTTTTACGTTACTCCACAGTTCTGACAAAGATTCCATATACATAGATGAGGAAATATGATTCAGAAATTGGTACTCAGGAGAGCAATAAATCATTGAGGTGTTCCCTGTGTCATAGCAGTGAAAGAATTAGAATTGTTCTCAGCAGTTTCAGAATTATGCAGCAATCTCATCAGTCTTGAGTATAGATTCTGCTCTATCTGTTTTGGTTGCTCAGAAGCACTTTATCCCTCTTTTTCTTATTCCCAGTTCTCAGTTGTGCAATGTGTTACATCTTTGTTAGTGAGGTGTTTAGACACAAAAATGACCAGCTCGAGCAGGAGTAACAGCTAACAGACTGCAGCAGTGCATCTCTGTTTAACTGCTGATTAGTGCACCAGGAATTGAGAAGTTCCGGTGAAGCTTGCCAGACTGAGGGCAGCAAAGTACTAGACTGCAACTTCCCATGACAGCACAGGACGGGATGGCCCGAGGAGGTCAGTGTTAGAAGATGTGTAAGACCAGGCACAAGCCTGAGGCCAAATCTCTGTCTAGATGACCGCGGCTTCTTTTCTTGGCCATCTCCCGAATCCTACTGTCCTACACGGAACCCCCACTGGTGTGCTTGGTCAGAACACAGCTGCGCTGAGATACTGATGCCCTCAGCTCTTGGGAAGCGGTTCAAGGTCTCAGGAGGCCGGAGTCTTGAACTTTATCCATGAGCTCTGTTCCTGCCGTCACTTCTTCCGCTGAGCTTGTTGAATAAAATAGATTGGGCAACCCCGACCTATAGCATCGCATGTGCAGTTTCTTAACCACTTCCAGTAGTGCCAACCCAGAGATGACTAAGCTTTCTGGCTGTACTTGTCTCTCAAGTGAATTGCATATGGTGGCATTGGGCTGCTAGTCAGCTGTTCCTTCAGACTTTCCGTGTGTGCTTCAGCAATTGCCCTTCAGTCCCTGTGCCAGTCGGCTGCTGTAATAAAGAACTGTAAAGTGGGCATTTAAACCCAAGACATTTATTGTCTGGGTTCTGAAGGCTGGAAGTGAAAGACCGTGTCGCGACAGGCTTGGGTCCTGGGGAGGTCCTTGCTAATGGCTGCTTTCCTGCGGTAGCCTCACATGAGAGATGGGTGGGCATGGGCAAAGAGTTAGCACTTTGGGGATTTTTCTCATAAAGACAATAACCTCCTTACAATTTCATGCTCTAACCACTCCCCAAAGCTTCCACTTCCTAATATTGGCATCATATTTCATGTTCTGAATTTATGAATTTTGGGGAAAACAGTCCACAGTAGCTCCCAAATCGTACAGCATCTTCACCATTTTTCATGAGAGGATCAACAGATTTTTCTTTGCTGAAGATTTGCAGGTCACGGAAAAGACTCTGTGTCTCCGGCTGCACAGTGGTTTATTGGGACACCCCATCTTAGCTGCTTTCTCATTGCTGGGACAAGACATCTGACACCTACAAGTTAAAGGAGGAGATATTTATCTGTCTCCCAGTTTGTAGAGCTTTCGGTTGATAGTTGGATGGCTGAAAGGCAGGGTGCCATGGCAGAGGACATAGCAGAAGACGAACAGTCCACGGCAGGGCAGGCAGAAAGCAGCAAGCGGAAAGCCTTCTGGACTTTTATCCTATGCAGGGTATAAGCCTACAGGATGGGGCCACCCATAGCCAGGGTGGACCTTCCCATCATCCACACCCAGAGCTCTGCTAAACAGGTAGTGGAACAACCCAGTATACACACCTTTAATCCCAGTATCATACACCCTAGATGCAGCCATCCCCCAAAGCCCTACCTATGAGTTCATGAAACTTTGGGGAAACCTTTAGAGAGGAGCATGACACCCACCGATTCCATGCACAGTCTCTGTGGGCTCTACTTTACCATACTAGGCAGTCGCAGGGAGAGGGTGAGATTTCTTCCTGCTTAACTCCATAGTTCAAATTCCCATCCTTTCTTAGTCAGAAAGAATATCTTAAAAATCAGTTTTCAGTGAGCAGTTCCTTGGTACTCTACCCCTCAATTGCAGGATGCTGTCAAGTTGTTATTATTACTATTATTAATTATTATTATTATTATTGGCACTGGGTCTTGTTATGTTGCCCAGGTTTGCTTCAAACTTCTGGGCTCAAGGGACCGTCATCCTCTCAAGTTGCGGTACATGTCACCACACTCACTTGGTCTTTTTTTCTTAACAAATTCTCTGAGGATTCTAAATATTAATGAATATATGCATTTTGACCGTATGAACATATTTTGAGATAATTTCCTGAATATTCTTGGGTTTATGAAATGTTTCTTGAAAAGAAAATCTACCAAAAACCAAAAACCAAAACCAAAATCAAGAGCGTGTGCAATGTGACAAATGTCCACTAGAGAGAGCACCAGCCCATAGACTTCAATTGTAACCTGTGACTCCAGACCCAGGTCCAAGCTCCTCCTAAACTTTTGTTGGACCTGAAACCTTTAGAAATACAGTGTTATATAAAATATACAATGAGAGAGAACTAAAGTCATTTCTTGACCTTTTGACTAAGATAAATTGTAGAGAGAATTAAATGTTTTATGACTATTATATACAAATATAAAGTTGAATTTGTTAAAGAAAAAGAAATGACCTGCTGAAGTGGAATCTGCAAACTTTGTGCTCATTCACTTAGTAATACCTTAGGAAAGAAAGTTTAAAAACTAATTTTTGAGGCATCAAATGTAAGTGACTTTTTATTTTATTAATCCAGTTGGAATTTTTTTTTTTTTTTGAGACAGGGTCTGACTATGTAATTCTGGTAGTACTTGAACTCACTATGTAGCCCAGGCTGCCTCAAATTCATGGTGATCCTCTTGCCTCAGCCTCCTGCGTGCTAGAATTACAGGCATGTGCCAGCATGCCCGACTGAGTTGGAATATTTTAAATATGTTATTCCTCAAATCTTCACCTTTGTGTGTGTGTGAAAACACTGGAGATTTAAGAAATATTGGCTTTTTCCTTCTCAGCTCTTCCAAGCCCCTTCTATTGCTGCCCTTTGTCCCTCTTCCCCAGCCAAAGACAAGTGCAGGGACAGGTCCCTCATCAGTGAGGGTCAGGAAGAATTTGGGCAGTGAGTATGAAAAGGATGTAAAGGTCTGAGAGCCCCAAATCCTTATAAGTATACCAGGGACCTTCCTGTCTGGTAGTGCAAATTTCAGAGTGTGAAGTACTTTCCATACAACCCTGTAACTCACATTTCAATGAGAGAGAGAGAGAGAGAGAGAGAGAGAGAGAGAGAGAGAGAGAGAGAGAGAGAGAACCTCTGAATTATGAGATACTTATTTCTTCAGTTTTATATTGATAACAGTGAAATATCTGGCCTTTGAAATTGGCAAAGTTTGGTTTAGGTTTACTTCTGTATGGCTGACTTTCTTTAGCCGAGAAAAGAGCTGACTGAAGAGTCAACAGCTTTACCATTATTCCTGTGTATGTTTCTTTATTTGTTGCATTGAGGGAAAGCAGAGAGAAGGTTTACCTGATTCCCTGCCTGAAGGCTTTCCCTTCCATTTCTCAGATGATGAATTAATTTAACCCAGAGGCTTGATTTCAGGCTTCTGTTGTTCTTCTCTAGCTCTCAACAAAATCGTCAGTGAGCGGAGCTTGGTGCTGCCTGTAACCCCAACACTCTAGACGGGGGAGACAAGAGGATTGCAAGTTCGAGCTCGGCATGGGCAATTTAGAAAATAATTGAGAACCAATCTCAAAATTAACAAAAAAAGAAAACAGACCAGGGATATAGCTCAGTGTGAAGGTCCTGGGATATCCACTGTTGCCAAAACAAACAAACAAAAAGCATCAAAATAGCATCAGTGAGCTCTTTTTCATATTATTATTTAAACATAATGTCTATCTTCTTGGACTAATGGACACAGGCAGCAAATGTGAAGGAACATTTTTTCACACCGAGTGCCTAGGTAAGTGGGTGTTTGCCAGAGGCGGTATGTGTATTTCCCATTGTTGACCCAGCCCCAGGAGAAGGCTCTCAAAAATATTGTGGGCAACTGGGGTTAAAAATCCAAATCTTACATTTCTTCATTTTTAAGGACATTTAAATATCAAGCAAAAGAAATGAATCAGAAAATAATTATTTTTTTCAGAAAGTTCCTTCAGAAATATTTTCCATGGGTCTTATAAATTTTGAAAACTGTAGGATGTTTGCATATTTTTATAAACAGTGGGATATGTGCGTATGTGGAATATAAGTGCTATATGAGAAGTGTCTCAGCTCCTATATTCTATTGAATTGATACTTCCTAGTCCACTGCTAAGGACACATAAAGTGACAGTGAACATCCTTGTCTTGTTCCTGATTTTAGAGTGAAAGCTTTCAGTTTTTATCTGTTTACTATGATGTTGTCTATTTGTTCGTGATAGATGGCTTTTATCAGATTGAGACAAAGACCATCTATTCCAATTTTCTATCCAGTTTTACCATGAATAGGTGCTGTACTTTGTCAAGCATTTTTTCTGCATCTATGAGATGATCATATGGGTTTTGTCCTTGGCTCTGTCTACATGGTGAATTACACTTATTGATTTATTTATGTTGAACCATTCCTGTGTTCCTGGGATGAATCCTACTTGTTGATGGTATATAATCTTCTTGTAATTTGCTGCATTCTGTTTGCCAATCTCTTATTGAGGGTTTATGCCTCTATGTTTATTAGGGAGTTGGCCTAGATTTTTCTTTCTTGATTGGATCCTTCTCTGGTTTTGGTATCAGGATAATGCTTGCTTCCAGGAATGAATCTGGGGGTATTGCTTCCCTTTCAATTTCATTAAACAGTTTGACAAGTAACAGCCTTAAGTCTTCTCTAAATTTCTTGTAAAATTCAGAAGTGAATCCGTCATGGCCTGGGATTTTCTTTTTGGTATGGTAGGTTTTTAATTAAATCTTCAATTTCATTGACTGGTATTGGTTTATTTAATTCAACTTTGAATCAAGATGTCACCACTGTTATTCAACATAGTTCTGGAAACATTAACCAGAGCAATCAGACAAGAGAAAGAAAAAAAAAGAAATAAAGATAGGAAAGGAAGAGGTTAAATTATTGTTACTTGCAGATGACTTGACTCTATATAGACAACCCCAAAAACTCCACAAAAAAGACTTCTAGATTTAATAACCAGATTAGGTCACATAGCTGGATCCAAAGTAAATATTCAAAAATCAATAGCATTCCTGTACACAAGTAACAAATTCACTGAGAGAGGAATTAGGGAAATAATACCTTTCACAATAGCATCCCCCAAAATGAAATACATAGGAATCAATTGAACAAAAAAAGTAAAAGACCTCAAAAAAGAAAAGTGCAGTGACCCCTCACCTATCATGGGAGTTGTGTCCCAGAGACCCCCACGATAGATGACAATCAGTGAAGTAGCGGCGTTATATTATTTATATATATTCTCAGGCTTTACAAGCCCTTCCTACACCCCTATGCACCTTTCCCACTCTGTTATTAACCTTTCCCACACTTATAAACACTTTATATGCTCTTAAACACAAGGAGAGATGCGAATGTATGGGCACAGTGTGGGACAGCAAGCAGATGTTATGGTCACTGAGCCAACCGGAGCCCAGGATACAGAACACAGTGCTGTGGTTGGTCATCTTCCATTCCATCAGCCAATAGCGTGCCGTGTAAAATCTCACACTGGCAAACTCGCGCAAGTGGTAGTGGTGCACTGCATTTCCGCTGTAGACAGTACGGTATTCATCCACTGATGAAATATATACTGTGGTTTATTTTGATTCAATGTATGTTTGAATTAACATGTTTTATATTTTTTATTCTTAAAATTTTTAGGCAAAAATAATCAAAATCATAAATATGATATAAATCATAAATATTATGTAAACACAAATCCTGCGATATAGTGAAGCCTCTGCGATACAGAATTAGATGTATTTTTTTTTTTAAAAACCTGTGATACAGTGAAGCTGCAACGAACGAACTACAATACAGCGAAGAATGATTGTATAATACTCTGAAAAAGGAGATCGAAGAAGATATCAGAAAATGGCAAGATATCCCGTGTTCTTGGGTAGGAAGAACCAACCTAGTGAAAATGGCCGTACATCCAAAATTGTTATACAAATTTAACAAAACCCCAAAATATTCCAAACGTATAGAATTAGACGAAACAATACTAAAGTTTATTTGGAACCAGAAGAGACCTAGAATAGCAAAAGCAGTCTGGACAATAAAGGCAAGGCATGGGGCATCAAAATCCCTGACTGGAAATTATGTTATCAAGCTACTGTGATAAACAGCACGGTACTGGCAAAACAAAACCCGAAACAGACCTGAGGATCAATGGGACAGATTAGAAGATGCAGAGACACTTTGACAAAGCAGCCAAACACTTGCGCTGGAGGCCAGACAGCCTCTTTAATAAATGGAAAAGCTGATTTTCTGTATGCCAGAGATTAAAGCTGGGTCCATGTCTTTTACCATGGCCTAAACTAAAATTGAAATGGGTCAAAGATCTAAATATTAACACAGAAATGTTAGATCTGCTGGAACATAGAATAGGTAGAACCTTTGAAGATGTTGGTGTAGGCAAAGAATCTATGGACAAAACCCTGATCGCATAGGAGCTATCACAAAGAATTAACAACTGTAGTCTCATCTTATTAAAAAGCTTTTGCACGGCAGGAGGAACCACCAACAGAGTGAAGAGAAAACCCACAGAGTGGGAAAAATTTTTGCTAGCTGTTCTTCAAAGGACTAATATCTAGAATATATAAAGAACTCAAAAAAATCAGTCCCCCCAAATTTAAGGGCTTAGTCCAAAAATGGGCATCTGAAATGAACAGACATGTCTTAGATGAAGAAATAGAAATGGCTAATAAATATATGAAAAAATGTTCAGCATCACTGGTCGCTTGACAGATGCAAATTAAAATAATGCTAAAATTCCATCTCATTCCAGAAAGAATGGCTATCATTAAGAAACCAACCAGTAACCAATGCTGGCAGGGTTGTGGGTAAATAGGAACCTTCTCCACTGTTGGGAATGTAGCCTGGGGCAACCCCTCTGGGAAGTGATTTTGAGATTCCTCAGAAAACTGAAGCTAGAGGGTCTATTTGACCCAGTTCTTCCCCTTCTTGGTATCTTCCTGAAAGAATTAAAAGCATCACAGCACAGCAATGAACACACGTCTATAGAGGCACAATTTGTAATAGCTAAATCTTGGAAATAGCCAAACACCCTTCAACTGATAACTGGATAAAGAAGATGTGTTTTTTTTAAACACAGTGGAGTACTACTCAGCCATAAGGACAAACTTGAGACATTTCTACCTAAATGGATGCACCTTGAAACCATACTGTTAAGGGAAATAAATCAGGCACATGTAAACATTATGTAAACATTATATTATTTCTCTGGCGTGAGAAGCTGAAAGTGTAAATAAGGACCAAAATGGGAAATGGAAAGAAAATGATCAAATGAGAAGGGGAAGGAAATGTAGGGGAAAAGGGACAAGAAAAAAGAAGACTAGAAGGAAAAAATGAAAACCAAGCTTGTGTAAATAAAGAGGGGAAGAGGAGCTGAAGGGATACCACGTACAGGAACAAATTCCCTGTGATGAACGCTATCACCATATCTAAATATACCCATAAAGTACAGAGTATCTGAGAATGACAACTTATTGAGGGAAAGGGTTATTTTGGCTCATGCTTAGATGTTTCCGCCGACGGCCACTTGGCTCTGTCGGTTCTGGGCTTGTGCTGAGGCAGAGTCAGCACGGTGGGGGGTGCGGCAGAGCAGAGCTGCTCCCCACATGTCAGCCAGAAAGTCGTGAGAACGGTAAGAGCCAGGTAGAAAGTGGCCAAGGAGCACATACCGTCCTGAAGATCACACCGTCCTTCAACAGGAGGGCTTTCTGTCACCTCCCGTAATGTCCTCACACTGTGCAGCCATAGTCCTCACGATCTGATTGCTTTACAGACGCCGAGGCTTCTGGGGACGCATTAGATAAAAGTCTTAGCAGCTTGCCTCCAGATCTGTTTGCTTTATTATTACCAATATCGGAGCAATGAATATTTATGGCAAAAGGTGTGGAGCAGATTCCAGAAGCAGAAATGCAGGTCGGAGGCTGTGTGATTTATCTGTTTGACAGACGCTGTCAGATGCCTCGCAAACAATTAGCCTCGGTGTTTTCCTCTCACAGTTGGTCCGGTGCCCGTTTTCTCACTGCATTTTCGGCAGTCTTATGTTTTCAGTCCGAGAGCCGAAAGATGACGCCTTCCTTTCTTCTTTAATTATGAGTGAGAAAATAAAGAGAGAAAGAGAAACATAGACAGCTGAATAATTCAACCCACAATCAGCTGTAGGAGAAAGCATGAGAACTTACTCAAAATTCAGCTCTTCATTGTTCCCAGACAAAATGAGGCAATGAAATGAAAGTGGGAAAACTACTATTGGGAGAAATTTCTATAGAGCAAAGAATATACTCGTTTTACTTCGAGAGTGTTTCCACTATTATGGAAGCGGACCTTGACACCCGTTTGGATCTGGCACCTGGAGGGGTTGCTAAAGCAGAACGTGTCCTACCCCTGAGAACAAGGGGCCCTAGGGTCCTACATATACTTGATCTGATATAATACTCATATACATAGTCGGTGACAGGATTAGGGTCAAGTCATTGAACCCAGTTTAACAGTAGGTGTCTATTTTTTATGTTCATGATGGAAGGACTCAGGACCTTTGTGCCTTAAAAATTGAGTGAATGAAGGGATACCTAAATGCAATAAACGCTGCTGCTGCTGATTTTAAAAATGAAAACCCTCCTCGTCTAATCCTCCAGTAGGTGGCGATATTGTAGCACCAAAAATTATTACTGATGTAGTAACTTTCTCAGGAACCACCTTAGAAATATGCTTTTCCATAGTAGTAAAAATGTAATATTCTTAAAGAACAATGCACCTGCAAAGTTTTGTATATTTTACATATTCATTTAGGATACCAACTGCTGATTTGTCTATAGAAATTGGGTCCCAAATTCAATTAACCGCAGATGATACGATTTTGTCTGTCATAATTCTCAGTTAATTTTATAAATAGTTGGTTTTAATTAAATGATTATTGAATTAGAAGATGAAGAATTCAATATACATTGAATTTACCCCTTGAGAATTTTCTTTTCAAGGTGCTGGGATCAAATCCACGGCGGTATGCAAAGCAGGCTCTCTACCACTGAGCTACACCTTCTATGTTACTGAAACTTTAAACAGATCATAGAAAAAGATAGTTGGAGGAGTGCCTTAATCAAGGTCTTCAACTACCTTTTTAAAAAGTCAAATTGTATTAATTATAAGATTATACGGAAGACTGAACTGTTAGTTCATAGATATAATAAAACTTTAGGAGGAAAAGTAAAGAAAAATATAACCACTGTTGACCCCTCTCATTTGGTCTGAAACCTCATATCGCTTTTAATGTCCTTGCTGTGCTTGGTCTGTACTTTGCTATTGTTCGTTCCTTTTTTTACTACTCTCTTTAAAATTAAAAAAGAAGAGAAGAAAAACAGCAGGTAAGAAAAAAAAGAAAAATAAAAAAGGCAGTAAAAATGACAGAAATTCAGTGTAGCAAATATTAGTTAAATTAAACGTAATATATATAAACATTAAGAGCTTCTTATGGATCGTTTTGTACAACTTGACAAGTTAATAGTAAAAAATTCTCTGAAAAAGCCAGTAAGGAAACACACAAGATAAGTTTTGTATAATGATAACAATTGTCATACTCTATGTTTCCAAATATTTTATGAAATTTTGCTAACATCAGGTGGTATCTGGGGGGCAGTATTGAAGGTGATCATGGGGAAAAAAAGAACTTTAGGAATGAATTATTTTGATAAAGACGTTTCACTCCCCAAATGTAACACATTTATTGACGCTTCTATCATATAAGCATATCAATGTTAGTATAAAGCACTTCTGTCAGAACTGACCTTAAGAAATGCCATCGATACATAAGCAAATGCTGGTTGTTAATATGCAGGCTAGAAGCCATAGGTAAAGTTATTTTGTACTACTTAGAAAAAAATTAGTGATATTCTACTTAATCTTAGAAAAGTAGAGCATAGGGATGGGAAATCACAGAAAGAATTGTTAAACATTGCTTCCTTGGTAAGACGTAATCTTGCTAGAAACGTTTTAAATAGGATAGACAATAATCTGAGTTAGTTTAGGTGGTATTTTATGAATGATGGGGGATGAACTCGTAGAGTTTGCAATTTTTTTTTGAAAAAGAAAGAAGGAATAAATCTTAGATATCAAAACTCTCACTATCTGAACACAGGGCCTAAGAGAGCTGTATAATTGGTATTGAAGCTTCTCTAACTCAGGGTCAAGAAGAGAACTGGTTGAGATAATAAGAGGTATTTGGATATTTTAATGGATTTATGCAAAACTGAAAGGAAAAATGAGATTGAGAAAAGCAAAGTCTATATTCACCAAGTGCAGAGTGATTTGTAGGCTCCAAGGCATTCTCTGTCTCTTAGGTACACAGCCAGCCCATATAACCAGGTGTGTACAAGTTGAGTTCAGTCCCAAAGGCTGCCCAACAGAAGCTTCCTGTGTGACCCCACTATACACATACACTTCTCCCCCTACCAGTTGCAGGAGAGGAGTTGGCTGGAAACCCCAGCAACTTGCAGATGGGGAGTCCACAAAAAGGAAGCAGTCTGGGTCCCTTAGCCACTGTCCGCTCAAACATTTGTATACAACTTTACACAAGTGAAAAGTAGACTTTCATGAAATTTTGGAGTTTGTTTTATAGTCACTAGCTTTACTGAAAAGACATGGAGGACTCTTAAGGCACAGTGCTAAACGGAAGGAGTCAACTGGAAAGTCTCCAAACTATGACATCATTGAGAAGATGAAACTATGAAGATTAAAAGAAAGGAACCCTTGCGGGAGCTAGGGCAAAGGCTAGTGGTGTAGGTGGAGCACAGGGGTTTTAGTACAGTGAAAGGGTTCTGTGTGATACTGTAACGCAGGGTACACGTCCCTGTGTGTTTGGCAAAGCCCGTACAATGTACAATACAAGAGGGAACCCTAACGCCAGCTATGAGCTTCAGCTAATGTGTGAGCTTTGGCCTATAAAGTATATCAAATATATCACATACAGACAGGATGTTCATTAGTAATAGAGGAAACTATGTGGGAACTCTGAGCTTTCTATACAGCTTTTATGGACGTGAAATGCTCTAAAAATAAAATCAACTAATTAAAAATGAAACAAACATTAAATACAACAACAAGAAACAAATGTACATTGCAAGGTAAAAAGGAGATTAAGGGTATGGTATTCAAACACTTCAGTAGTGCAGCATTGATTTGACCCAGCAATTAGAAGGGCGATGATATTTTTAGAAATAGTTACACACAAAATTTCTTAAAAATGCAGAAGTACCAATGTTCACGTGACAAAGAAGAAACAGTTACACTTGTTCCTGCTGTAATTCTTGATGAGTCATACGCTGTCCGTACAGGGGGTCTATGTCTGCGGCCACACATGTGGCAGGTGGGGTGGCTCTAGGACTCTGAGCAGACTTGTGCACTTTGTACATTCCCTACATTTGATTCAGCTGCAAGGAAGGCGTTTAGAGTTTCTTACAGACAAAAAATGGGAAATTCAAGTCATGCTTAGGTTGTTCCCCCAAAATTAAGTTAATTAATTGTGCCAGAACAAATTCAATTGTCAGAGCAAGCATGATCACAAAACTGGCTGTAGTATTACAAGGCTTATGAAAAACAACAGTGTCCTGCTTTGCCAATTTTTGTCCACAAGCCCTGCCCTGGAACAATGATTCTCACCTCATTTTGTCTGTTACCTCATTGGTCCATATTATTTAAAAAAATGATTTGCTTGCTGTTTCTTTATGTATGAATTTGAGAAATTGACCACTGCTACCCCCTGGGCTTTTGTGCCTTTCACATGCTCATGCCCACATTCTCTCATCATGGGGTCAGTAGACACTGAACTACATGGCTTTGTAAATATTGTCTGTTGCCAAGTCAGGTAATTTATGAGTACCTTTTCTTTCCTGCACAATTTTTATCTTGAACTGTGAGTCATTATCTGTATTTTTTATGGCTGGGTTTACAGATGTGTAATGGTAACTGACTTATGTATCTTTCCATCCCATGAAATCTGGACAATGACACGACTTTTATCAGTTTTTCTTGTTGGTTTTGGTGCTGGGAATCAAACTCATGACCCTGCACTTGCCAGGCAGGCACTGTGCTGCTGAGCTGTCTCCCTGGCCCTCTTATATCAGTTTTTATAGGTTCAGAATACAAAACTTTTATTAGTAATATTGTCTATCATGGAATTTCATTATTTCTTTTTAAAACATTTCTTTTTGTGATTTTACAAATGTATTTTGGTGACATTTTACTATGTGTTTTATACTTGAATTTTATGATGTGACAAATTAATTTGTCATATCAATATTTAGCCAGTACCTTTACTTTAAGCACTTCATTGCCAGTAAGTTTTCCCATATTGGCCTTTTTGTTTTCTGTGGTACCAGGGATCAAACTCAAGACCTCGTAATAGCCAGGTGCTTATTCCACTGAGCTATATGCCCAGCCTGGCCTTTGTTTGTTTATCTTTAGAATTACATGTAGCTATTTAGTTTATCTTCTGTTTTCTCAAGCCCTTCATTTTTGTACAAATTGGTGGTATTATAATGTATATGCTGGGATTTTTCTTCTATCTGGTTGAACTTTAATTTCCTTGAATATTGTCTTAGTTACTTTGCTCATTCTGAGACAAAATACCTGACCTCCAGAAGTGAAATGAGGAAAGGTTTATTTCGTCTTGGAGTTTGCAGAGGTTTTGACCCTCAGTCAGCTGGCTCCCGGGCAGGGCAGCGAGGCAGAGGTGCATCTCTGAGGAGAAGCGGCTCATTTGCGGCAGGCAAAAGGCAGCAGAGCAGCAACCAGCAGCAGCACGTCTGCTTTCCCTTCCCCTTTATATTCTATGCAGGCTGTAAGCCATTGATTGGCGCCATTCACACTTGGGGGAGGGGGCTTCCTTTATCTACACCCAGAATTGTGATAAAACAACTTGCTTCCCGCACACCCTTACTCCCAGTATCCTATACCCTATATCCAGCTACCTCCAGAGAGCCCCATCTATGAGCTCATGAGGCTTTGCGGGGACGTCTAGGTACAAACCATAACAAATACCATTTTGATATTTGCTGGCTCTTTTCATTCCCTCAGGCACCTTTGTTGTTTGGTGGTTGGATTATCCTGTTCTCTCTTCCAGTGTCATCATATGTCCCATCATTTAGGAGCTAAAATTTAACTTGAGTTTTCCAGATTGTCTTAGGCACATTTCTACTAATGAGAGTATTTTTGGGTACTTCTTATCTTTTTGCTCTTTACTTTGAGGAGCAAACTTTTTGATGTGGAATCTTGGGTGGAACATCTAAAAATATACTGTGCATGTGGGGTGTATTCACATTTGATTGTGTTAATTTGTTGTCTGATTAAGTTCAGAATGTACACTACTGGTTGTTATTCCAATGTCTATTCAGATCTATAAATACTATGTTTTATACAAGTAAACTTTTACTTGGTTCTTGCCAAAGAGGCAGGCGCCAGAATTATGTGAATTGAGTAGCCTATTAATTGATTTTAAGTGGTCACACATAGTTAAGGAATTCACCCAGGAGAAATACGAGAATATAAATTGCTTACCAATGTCAAAGACTGGGGTCACCTATATCTATGTCTTCCTGAAACATTTATTGATCTCCCTGACCCAAAGTTAACCTCTGATACACAGAGTTGACTGTCTCTGCCACTTCTCAATCATCTACATTCTGCCTTGTAGGTTTGTTGTCTTTCTATAAATTGATCTTTTTGGCCTAAGAATAAACTCCTTGAAAGTGGGTCCCTATTTCCTTCTCTTCTCTGCTTATGATATCGAGACTAATTCATCACTTAGAATAGACACCCAACACTGATTCAAACTTTGTTAATAACTTTGATTCCCAAAATTCCCTAGTATAAAATTTTACCAATAAGCTCAATTTCTTTTATTACACACACACACGCACACACACCCCTTTTTGCTTTCATGTTAAATATCTTTGCAGAACACGAACTTTTTACCCCCTACTTTGCCAAAACATGTGTAACACTATATTGCTAATTACTACCTAAAAGGAAGCTTCAGAAGGTCATAAACAGTGTGTCAGCTTCACAGCTTTCTTGCTGTTTCTGTTTTGCAGGATTGTACTTTTTATGGATGTTTTTCTTCTCATAGAAAGACACGGGGGAAGTATAAAAATAAACCTATAAATGTAACTCTCAGAAAATGTTTTCCTGTACAGGATTACTGATTGGGAGCACGCACTGTACTGACTTCAAGAACACCCTGATTAGACGCCTTTATTTCCTCTGTGGCTTGAATAGTCATGTATTAATCTGAACTTGAAACCACTGGTTCCAACCAGTGGTTTTAAATTGTTAAGATCTGCTAACACTAGCTTAGTAACAGGTTATGGTCATCATTTGTTTTTATAGGTTGCAGAATACAGATGAAATGTCAGAAACAGAAAGATAAATTTTGCTCATGTTGCACTGACTGACAGAAATTGCTCAACTCAGGAATATCAGAAAGAACATCCAATAGTAGAGATAATATATCAAGACTGTGATTAAACACAAAGCTTCAAAACAGGAAAACATTACAGGGTCAGGTCAAAGCCCCACAAGCATTCCAAACAGTTACATTTGTAGGAAGTTTCTGTGCTTTGTTATGAAGATTGGCTTGCTTTAAAAAAAACTATATAATTATTTGGCAAGGCCTTTGATATTCTAAAGAAAGATCTCATTACAACAAAGAAATAGTTTTCTAAGACCATTTTTGTAGATAATTTTGCAACTTTATTGAAACTGACAATGTGCACTTTGGATATTTTTCATAGATTCAGTAATCATGAACTGGATTAATACTTGAGGTCGACACGTATGCCCTTGAAAATAGCTGTTCCATTTGGGAAAACTACTGTGAGTGCCTCGTATGTTCCAAATGGAAGAAGATTGTCCGTTGTTTAGTAATTTATTCTTTTGATGGTGATCAGATAAGAAAAAGAGCTGCCTCCCTCCTTGCTCGAGAAACTTCTGGGTGTACTGAGTGGCATGCCAGTGCTTGAGTCTAGGATGTTGCCAGCTTAGCAGGTAGACTGTATAAAGCCTGACACGGAGGCACTAGAACTGCTTTAGTGGGAAGCGTTACAATGATTCAGCTTTCCTACTTCTCGCTTCCTCTCCATTCTCAGATTACGGCCCAATTCCTTCAGGCTCTCTCTCTAGCCACACTCTCACACAAAAGAGGCGAACGGACTAGATTTCATGGAAATGGACTTGTTTTGTACATGTGTAAAAATTGAGTCCATTTACTGTCACTTCCATGACTGGTTAGTGAAATAGCAGAGATATAAAAAGTAGAATACTGTGCAGCTGAGTTTTGGCACCAAGGGAAACTTTTGTTTTGTGTGTGGATAATCGGGGGTGCTTAATCTTGGTTAGTGTCATACATGATATTTAGAGAGAAATGCTTTCTTGTGGGCAAAAGTAAAGACAGAAAAGCTATAGTAACTAAGAAGTACTTCAACTTTTATATAGAGAGAGTACTCTTGAATATCTGGCATTAATACAATTAGACACTACATAATTAGCAATAAAGTGAGTTGGTTCAACACAGAACTCTTGACTGCCTAGTAAGAGGCAGAAGCTCTGTGCTGAGTATGCCATATAAAGATCAGCTAAACAGGGCTCCTTTCTTCAGAGCTCAGAATCCACAGCGGGCCACAAATGTAGTCAGAATACTGTTCCCTAAATGAGTATATAATTCTTTCTTGAAGTTCAAAATTATACTTCCCCTTTTAGACACACTTCTGTCTGTATTTCTAATACTTTATACATGGTTGTTTTCTAATTCAGAATTGAATGTGTAAACATTTGGCCTCTTTAAGACAAATGAGCACCCAATTGAAGTTGAAATATTCCATCATTTAATGTGCACGTATAAAAACATATCCTACATGAAATCTTCGCATGTTGGCAATGCTTACTTTGCCTTGTCTTCCCGTAGTGCCCTCCCTCTTTCTTTCTCCACTTTGTGCACTCTTCTAGTCAATGCATCCCTCACTGCTGATTTCTCAGGTGCATCGAACACCGAGGCTTGAACCATATGCTTAGGAATTGGTACAAGAAATTAGAGCAATGAAGTGATTTGGGCAAAACAATTAATGCAATAATTCTGGTTGTAAAATAATTGTAATCTAATCATGAATCTAATAATTAATTAATAATTATAATCTAATAATTTGCAATCAAAGGCCACCTGTAAGCCAGATCATTTTAGTTTGGTACATTATCTCACTCTAGACACTAAGAATGAGCCTATTTGCTTCTTTTCCCATTGTGAAACTCATGAAAACAGGAAAAAGTTATTGAAAAGTTAATAAAAATCCCCAGTCTCAAGGGTGTAGATATTTAAAGAATGTACCTGGTGGAATAAAAGTAGTCAAAGAAATAGAAGATACCAATGAGCCCAAATCAACTTTTCACTGTGACAGCTGAGCACAAATTTGAAATGTTGGCCTCTAGGTAAACACTTGGGAATATACTTTTTAATTTTTTGATCATCTAGTGTGGTGGTTCCCAAACATTTTGAATATGAGGACATTTATACTAGTTAATGGAACTGCTTCCTCTTTAGTATATAAATAACTACTTGGAAAAGATCTTTCTAGGACTGAGAATTTCATGCACTAGTTTTACGACTTGCCTACACAGACTGTTTGATTCAGGCAGAGGCGTAGTGTAGAATAAGAACAGAGTCCAGAGGATCTTCATTTTCTCCCATCCTACCTCACTGCAATTGGGTTTCTCCCTCAAAATACGTGGAAGATAAATATGATTCAGGGAGAGATAGCTTAGGGTATGAGAACTAGAGAGATATTCTCTGGGAAGGGAACAGAAGGAGAGTTTATTAGTGACTATAAGATAAACCATCTTAAGGCCTGGACCCTTGTTTATCTTGGAAATCATCAGTTATTAAATTTTTTCTATAATATTTGACATAAACATGACAAGGAGGGGACTTCTATTTTAATCGTAATAAGTACTTTGTATAATAATTTATCCCACTAGCTTTTTCGTCATTTCTCTCCTTTGAGTCTCTTGTTAAGTATACTTTTTTTAAGATTAGGAAGGGTTTATTGGGTGATAGTTCCTGAGAGATTGGAGGATCCACTGGTGGGTTGCCACTGAGGCCCTTGTCAGGGGTAATTTGTACAGTAAAGTCACAATATGGACACAATGTGGGTCAAACTACCACCAGCCTATAAGATTACAAGTATAGCCTCTTAGCTGATATTGAGCCAATAAGGAAATGAGGCATGCAGCAAAGGCATATGGTTAGCATCTTAATCTTGGCTAATTATGACTTCTAAGTTGGGACGATTTGGGGAAGGGATGGGTCTAGATATTCTGGTTACCCACTTGGGTGTCTGATGTACACCTGGACTTAATGGACTCAACTTTCTGTTTATTCCTTAGGGAGGTATTCAAGTCTCTCCATCATGACTTTATTTTGAGGCCTGGCCTTTTTCAGATGTATCTCCAGCCACATTTCTGAAATCTTTATTTTTCTGCTTACTTCCTTGAGAGCCCAGTCCCTCTCTGACTGTGTATTTATTTCTAACTTAGCTTCATATCATATTCCCCCCTCTGAAGAGGTGTCCCTAAGTGGTGGTTGGTGGAGAATGGACATAGTTTTAATCTAGCTGCTTTGAGCTGAGAAGGGTTGGTATATGGGAGCCACAGTCAGGGACTTTCCACAAAGAGCTAATCCAAGGGGCCTTGGATACAAGTCATGTTGGGATTTAGCGATGATGAACCCCTTTTACAAGGTTGAGTCTGGCACATTGGTCATTGCTTCTATCTATACGTACACGCATGCATCTCACACTCCATTTGGAGTTTGAAAATGTCTAGGTGACATAAAAATTTTTTCCCCACATCTTAAAGTACATACAAGAAAAATATGAGCATTGGAATGGAAGCCAGACTGGGGAGAGGAGCTACATCCAGACACTGCTCCTAAGGGCCCAAAGCAGCAATTGTAATCAGCTGGCTCTCGAACCTCCCTACGGATTGCGGTTATCTCTATGTCTGATATTGGTCACAAGTCCCTCAAATGGTAGCTGTAAGAAGGTGGAGATTTTGGTGATTTTAAAGGACAACTTTAGCTAAGGAACTGAAAGGCTCTTGCTGAGTTTGATGGTTTCCACTCTAGCTTTCTAACCAAAATAGGGGTCAGGCATAGGTGTAGCTGGAGATTGCCAGTGGAGGTCAGTGACTGGAGTCCTCTTTCTATATACAGACTTTATTACTGTGGTACATTTTTTTACATATAGTTTGGTTATACTTTTATTCTGGGTGTTTAAGATCAAGTTAAAATGAGACCTGTGTTAATCAAAATTAACCTCTTTCTGTCTATCAAGGTCAGTTAAGGTTCTTCAGGGGTTACTTTTAGAACTGTATATAACGTTTCTCAGCTCTTCTGTCAGTGTTGGCTGCCAGGATGTGTTATGATTTGGCTTGACCATGTGGCTTCCTTGGAAGCGCTCTCTCTCTCCCTCTCTCTCTCTCTCTCCCTCTCTCTCCCTCTCCCTCTCTCCCTCTCTCTCTCTCCCTCTCTCTCTCTCTCCTCTCTGTCTGTCTCTCTCTCTCCTCTCTCTCTTTCTCTCTGTCTCTGTCTCTCTTCCTTTTTAGCGACAGTGTACATTAGTTGACTCCTATTCTTTGAGGTCCAACAATCTTCCTGCTTGGGAGGTTGGTGGACTCACTGGAGTTGTAGCGTCTTGTGGAAAGGTCTCCTTATGTTTTGGGTGCTTCTTGACTTGGAGGGCCAGAGCCAAAATATTCACTATCCTCAGCCCAGTCATCCTTTCTTTGTTTTGGTTTTCAAATCTCAGCGGTTGGAGATAAGTTTCATTCATTACTATAGGAGGAGTAGGTTTAGCTATGTTACCTAGATATCAAGCACCTTGAAATATAAAGTATGACCAGAAAACTGCTTTTTAAAAATTATTGGCCTGGGGATATAGCTCAGTGGTACAAGTGCCTGCCTGGCAAGTGCAAGGTCCTGAGTTTGACTCCTGGTACAAAAAAAATTATTAATCACGGTCATCTTAGAAGTCAAATTTTTGTAGAACGCTAACAAGTAAAGTTTTACGGAGAAGATTTGAGATTAAGGGCCACATAACATTTTGGCATGACAATCATGATGATATTATTATCTCTGAACTACATTTAAATCTCCATTTTAGTATACAATTATTTTTTAGTCAGTTACCTTAGTTACAAAATAGTAACTGACATAACGAAACTTTGACCTATTATCTTTTAACCATTCTCTGTTATCAGAGTGACATTGACATGGAATATACCTATTTATAGATATATGTATAGGTTTTTAATGCCTAATTAGAGATATCTACTCATTAGAGTAAACTTGTCTGGACTGTACAATATTTAGGTACCTCTAACTGTTATAATGTAATTGTATAACAATCACACAAACAAGTATTTGCATTACCAGATAAAGCATATTATTTGCGTTATCTGGCTGGCCATCGCATCTTGGATTTGCATGCATAGTTTCTAACTAATTGTTGGAATACAAGTAAGGGAAAGCCAGTTACTTGAGCCTAAAAAGTTGGTCACCACACACAACTTTAGCTGGAATTGCCAGTCTGATAAGATATTTTTAGTTCACTTCTTTGAAGGTCTGTATACTTTGGAGACAAACATACCAGGAGGTTAGCAATCATTGGTATCATAGCTCAGAGAAATCTTCAGATATGTTTAGTTTCTACTTTCAAAACAAAATTTAGATTCTTTTAGTAGGTTTTATAAAGTTTGACTATATTGATAAAAAAGAAGGACATCTTTACAGCTCTGATAAGTGTAGGAAACTGTTAATGACTGAAAATAGACTTATTCTGCAATATGCAAGTGTATCTCCATATAGTAACAAAATATTTGTTTAACCAAAGCCAATTATTGTAAATGTCAGGATCAAATTTAAGGAGATATAAAATTTTGATCATTTTATATGTATAAATTCTAAACATATATTGTATAAAAATGAACATCTATTACTTTGTATGCTTCAATGTATGTAGTCTTAACTCTGTAAACTTACTTTAAACTTAGACTTACAGAGTAACTTGTTTTTAGATGTATATATGCATCTTGGGTACACATATACCCAAGTATGTTATATCATAAACTAAGATAATAGTTGCTTATTTAACCAGTCATGAACTGATTAATGAAATCACTTTATGGATTAACATTCAAATATTCTTTAACTCTTAAAGCTCAGGTTTTAGTAACCAAAAGGCTAACAATGAGAACATGAGAGACTTATTTTAGTAAAATATCGAACTTTAGCTTTAAGCCTGTTTTGTAAGTTTAACAAAAAGCGTCTTAATGTTTTTAGAAAACCATAATGTCTAGACATAAAAACTTAACCTTTTAACATAGCCAAAACAATTACTTTAGATGACTCACCATAACAGTTAACACTTTTTAAGCTGTATATATATATATATATATATATATATATATATAATAGTCTTAACACTATAAACTTAACTTTAAAGTTTAGACTTACAGCTTAGCTTGTTTTTAGATGTATAGGTTATATATATATATATATATATATATATATATATATATGTATATACACACCAAACAGATGTTGTATCATAAACCAAGATAATAGTTGCCTATTTAACCAATCATGACTACATATATATATATGAAAACCTCTTAAGTTATGGTACACAGACAATAATAAACAATGCATTTATAAAACTAATTTTTGATATTATTTTGGTTACCTAACAACCTGATTGAGATATATTTCCAACTTTAGAGATATTTTTACTCTTCCCAAGTGATTTAAATTAGCCTACTATATAAACTATATGAATCACAAGTATTTGAGATAATGTCTTGAGTGTTTAATTTTCTATACACCAACTTAAATGGACCTTTTAAAGGATAATATTTACTTAAAAGTTAACACAGAGAGACATACGTATTAACCTAAATCATATATGACCTTTTGTTATCATATTGTGATGAACTGACAACTGGTGGTCCACCTGTAACACCCAGCTGAACTGAACCAGTGTGGTGCTGGGTATGGAAGGCCCACATGAGAATTGTTGCCAGCAGCATAAGAGGCAGAACTGGAGAAGAAGAAATGTTGGGAACTGTTGGTTTGTTCTCTTGGAGGAGCTCGTCATGCAGTCTTTCCTGATTAACTCAGGTGTTCTTATTGTTGAAGGAGCTTGGGATCTTGGTGTCACTGGGAATGGCTAGAGTTCATCTTGGGGGAGCTCTGGTCCTCACTTTGAGCATCACTTACTGGCTCTGGAGGGGAAGATGGTGCACTACTCAGTCTCCTGGAGCAGCTTGTTGCGTTGACTTTCCTGATGGGAACTCAGCTATCCTCATCATGGACAGTAGATCAGGACCTTGGAGGAGCTCTGGTTCTTATCTTGAGCATCACTTCCTGGCTGCAATGCAGATCCCTCAATCTGTTAGTAAAGATCCTTCATCCCACTGGCACAGATTTTCTAGCTTCCCCTACTGACCTTTGGGCCTTTCCAGTGCAGATCTGTGAAACAGGCCTACATGAGACATGGTCATGGGATCTAGGCCTCCAGTTGGACTCGTGGGAGACATTGTTATGGGCTCTAGGTCTTCAGCTGGACTCATGTAGGACATTTCTGTGGGGTTCAGGCCCTCAGCTGGATTCACTGCGTCTTTAATGTGTGGACAGATTTCCTGCACTCTCTTTATATGTGACTCTTTGGGTGACTCTTGTAAAATAATCTTACAAACTATGTGTATTGGGTTGTTTCCCCTTGTAAGCCCCTGACTACAACACAAATTTTAGGCCTTTATACCTAAGTAAGGCTCAAGCTTGTTAATCCTTATCTGGTAATGTTTAAAATGTGCTTTACTACAGTGAAAACCTATACAAATGGCTTTCGATGGAAATTTCAAAATGACCTACTTTGAGGATAACAATAATACAATAAACATTATTGATTTCCTATCATCTTGTTTTGAAATTCTATATTACTTTTATAGTTTTTGTGGTGTTTTGTTTTTGTCTTGCTTTTGTTATTTTGTTTTTCTTCTATTCTCTTTAAAATAGTAAAAAATACAAAATAACCAGAAAAATTGTCAAGTTAAAGTTTTTTCTTAAATAGCTGCATGTGCTTTAACTGGTTATTAACACACATTAAATAGCTGGATGGATAAACATATAAACATGAAAAACAACTATTTTAAACTGGAGTGCACTCTCAGATATACTGGCAAGATTCAACTATAACAATCCTTTTACAGTTTTTAGGTTTATAAATAGACTAGTCAGAATTTTTCTTATAGGTCATCAGTGAACAGAGAGCTCTTCTAAGATTAGAAAGAGAAAATTCTTTTATACCTGTAAAAGCAAAGACAGATTTTAAGAAGGGAGCGAGGCTGATGGTTCCGCTTACTGGAGCAGCCAGCTGCACAGGGTCCTTGCTGTTGTTTTGATAGCTGCAGCTGCTTGACAGTCATAGCTGGTGGCCAAAACTGCTGTTTGACAGCCACATGAAGCTAACAGTTCCCTCTAAAGGGACAGACAGTGAAGGGTAATTTCAACTATTTCTGGGGAGCTGCTCAGGCCAGGTTTGGGAATAGAAAGAGACTAGATGACACTCTTTGGAGCTAAGTATGTATTCCAAAAGATGGAGGGAGAAGGCCTGCTAAGGTTCCATAGATTAAAGCCTGTACTCACTGCCCAGCAACCACAAATTACACAAAAGTGTGTATGTCAGTTTCTTCCTTCTCTCACACACGTGAAAAATAAAAACCAGAGCTAGGCGGGGAAGGAGCAAGAATGTTGGCCATTTGAGAGTGAGTGAACAAATAGGAGAGAAAAAGTGGTGAGAGAAAGCCAGTGGTTTCACTGGCTCCATACACTTTACCTAGTCCTGTGGATACCATTAAATATCACTTGATATGCCAAAGGAATTGCATGCTTGGGACATGATCCAAGCCACCCAAAATGGGAACTAGGGCTTCAGGTAGACTGAGTTTATGCTTTTCTGTTTAGAGAGAAATTAAAAACAGTTTAGCAAACCTCGCTCAGTCTAAATGTGTTTAGGCACCTTCCAATATACCTGTTCTGAAGGTAGCTTTCTCTAGTGTCATCTACAGACTGGTCTCCTTCACTGGATCTCAGGATTCGGTTTCCCATGCCAGATGCCTGAGAAAGGTTCCAAGTTCTCATTGCCTCAGAGGTGGGGTTATACATTCCTCATTTAAAGGATTTCCTATCTTCAGTGTCCTTGTAGTTGAACACTCATTTTGTAGGGGTTCAGGAATTTCCAATTAAATGGAAAAAAGATTTTCAGGATTGCAAAGAGAAACGTATTACCATTTACTGACAGTGACAACAACCATCCATACCAGAGATGAACTGCCAAACTTGTCTGCCACAGGCATACCTGAGAACATCGAAATTTAAAAAGCCATTCCAGAGAACTGTTTAAAATTAGACAAGTTATCTCATAACCACCAAAAAAGTCATGGGATGAGTGCAAGTACATTCAGCGACTCGCATAGAAGTTAGTCCGAATGCAGCACACACAAACAGGAATACAAGGCCCTGGCTGCAGAAATGAAAACGTTCCATCAAAGAAACTCAAATATGAAGATATTGCAATCTTCCCAATGTTCACAACTTTAATCTATCATCATATTAACAAAAAATGACAAGGGATAAGCAATCGACAAATGAAAGATGATAATTTTTGTTACCTAAATTGAGTCACAATCCAGAAACCTTTCAAAATATTTAGGAGTGCCATGAAACAAAAGCAAACTCTTTCCTCCTTCCAAAGGTCTCACTGGGGCCTCCAAAAATGATATAGGGGAACTATAACTTCCAACCTTCTAGATGTCAGGTTTGTGTCCCCTGAAGTCAAAGAATGAATTCCCAATGACAATGGAGATTAAAAGTAGGAAAGTTCTATTGAGAAATAGCTCCTGAGAGACTGGAGGGGGTCCCAAGTGGGTTGCCTGGCAAGTGTACTTCTAAGAAATAAATGTACCTTCAAGAAATCTCTCTTCTCTTCTTGTACCTATTAAGCAACTATTGGTTCCTACAATTCTGACTGGGTGCTCAAGATGAAAAGAGGGAAAAAGAAGCAGCAAAAGTATCATTGATCTAAATATGAAAAATTCTAAAATTGTAAGAATAAAACAGAATATTATATCTTTCCACATTTTGGATTTGGGAATGATTTCTTCAACAATCAGCCACAAAGGAAAACAAAATTATCAAAACTGAAAACTTTAAAAAATCAAGAACTTTTGTAGCCCAGTGAGATGATAGTCACAAGAGAATGTACAGTGAGCGCTTTCCTGGTAAATGCTGGTGGTTCACTGATACGTGTTGAACAATTGGCTTTCCAATATGGGGCTTGATCTGTAGTGTATTCCATGGTGCAAATATTCTCACCATATTGAATCTATCAACATACCGTCACCAAAGCTGGGATAGCAAACCTACACGTCATCTGCTTTTACAATTCCCTGGAGCTGCACCCAGTGCACACTGTGAGGCATTCTGCCACGTACTCACTAGGGCCACGAGTAAGTGCTTTGCTAAAGATCATAATAGCACACATTTGTGCATATATTAATATAAAATTGTTTGTACACTTACTAGATGTTTCTCAAAATAAACTGTAGAGTGAAACAGAAGTTATACAAGTTATGTCATTCATTGATATAAAATCACACAACAAATACAATAGACATGATAAATTATATATATGAAATGGAAAATTATATGTTAAAATGGAAAAATGGAACAAATGCTATGTACTAAAATTATATTTACCTTTGGAGAACAACAGCAAGTAATGATGTGAGGGGAAAATACAATGACAATTAGAGTCAGCATTAAAAATATACTATTAATTCTTTTCTCACAGCATCTATATGTAGCTTCTTTGAATTTTGTGTATAATGACCATAAAAAGTTATCACTTCTTTAATCTGAGCATTAGTTGAAGTTTTGTAATTATTAGTAGCAACTTTTAGTAATCAAAGAGATACCAGCACATTAAACATACGCATTTACTTAAAATACTGTATCATTTTTAATGTTTTTTTCTTATTTTTATTTTCTTTTAAAAAAGACATCTCAATGGTAGAAATGTTAAAATATTTATTCATATGTGCTTAAAATGAAGCAATATGATAATTCAGGTACCTGGGATGGTTTAGCAGCCACCAGGCATATAGTTCCATTACTCTTTGATAATAGGCATGAATTTAAAAGAAAACACAATTATTATTCATGTATCTGGAGATATATTAGCTACCTGATATTTTCAATACATATCAAAGAGTATTAAATGTTTTTAGATACACAGGGTTTATAGATGACATAATGACATTTAATAGAAAATTCAAGAAATTTCTAGCCCCAGTCCCTTATAATACAGGGGGCCATACAGAGGAGTAAAAATGCCTCTGAGCTGCAGATCCCACCGGCTGTGATGCAATTGAGTATAGAAAGGGAGAAAATGAGAAACACTACTGTGGATAAATGATGCTCTGTGACAACTGATAAGCAACAACGAAGCCGGAGAGACAGAGCACAGCCATCCCTCCGGGATAGTTCTAGAATTTGTTTAGGGTCCTCTGCCCTGGAGAATACCAAAGTCCTTAAATGCTCAAATCCTTTGTGTAAAATGGCACAGTATCTGTATATAAATGATGCAAGCCTCCATAGATTTAAAATAATCTCTAGATTACTTATAATCCCTAATACAATGCAAATGCTATGTAAATAGCTGTTTTATTGTACTGTTTAGGGAATAATGACATGAAAGAATCACATGCATGCTCAGTAGAGAGATGGTTTCTTTAAAAATATTTTCAGTCTGTATTGGCTGAATCTGTGGATAAGGACCCTATTGATGTGGAGGACCAACTGTACTGTGAAGCCACTGCAACAACTGCCATTAGTGAGAGGACAAATTCTCTTTTGAATCTCTTTTTTTTTTTTTTTTTTTTTTGCGGTACTGGGGATCGAACTCAGGACCCTGCGCTTGCTAGGCAAGCGCTTATTCCACTGAGCTATATCCCCAGCCCCCTCTTTTGAATCTCAATAGACCTTGAAACTCTCCAAAGTATAATATTTTTTTAATGGATTTATTTTCTTGTTTACTTGTTTTGTGCAGCACAGCACAATGACCAATGTTGCTCTAAAACAGTGGCAGTGAGCTGTTTGCTATCATTGATATCTCTATAAGGCTTGCCATAACTGCTCTAGAATAACCAAGAAATTGTAAAATATGTTTTCTTCAGTATTCTCAAAGACGCAAGAGTTGGAAATATCTCTTGAAAGTCTTAGCTGAATATGGAAATATTCCAGGAAAATGAGATCATTTTGTCACAATTTTATGCAGTTTGAATCCTGTGCAGTAGTCACTTAAAAGGTTAGTAAGGTAACATTCTTCTACAAGATTTTGCTTTTTATTCAAGGAATTTTCATCTTAGTCTTATAATACTTTTCAGTTAGGAAAGGCTGAAATTGTTATGGACCTCCAAATAATGATAAAGATCTTGAAATGACTTGCCTTATATATACACAGCAAGTCATACCAGAGCCAGGAATGAAGTCCTTATTTCCTGAAGAAATCTCCCATATTTTGTATGAATTTATGTCAAAAGGATCTATGACCTTGCAAACTTCTTTTAGGGTAGGAAGTAATTTGATCTAGTTTAAGAAGCCCTTTTAATGAGGTTTCCTTTAGGACAGAATTTGGCAAACTATAGCCCACAGGAAGAAGATACTGGTCCCTGTGGAAAAACTGGGAAGTCATCATCATCATGACTTAATCAAATACAATATCCTGAAGAGATTAAAAGCAATATTCAGTGCAGTGAATAAGGACAAAATCACCTGTGCCTTTCTCTTCATCACCAGGCGTAGAAAGTAGCTATGTTGCAATGCTTTGGTACTTAAATGTCCCCTGAAGTTCTGTATGTGTGTGTGTGTGTGTGTGTGTGTGTGTGTGTGTGTGTGTGTTTATTTTAAAGAAAATAGTACAAAAATAAAAAGAAGAAAAGCAGAATCCAGCAACACAAAGCAAGGACATTAGAACTGATACAAGGTTTCAAACCAAATGTTAGGGATTAGCAGTAGTTATACTACAGATTGTTATTTTCAATGAAGTTTCTCAGATTACCAGGTGTAAGAATAGAAGATTGATCAAATCATTAAAGAGAATAGGAAAATAATAATTTAAAAGAACATTAGAGGCAATACATAGTGGCACTAGGCAGGATTATAGGAATTCACTACTGGCTGTTATATAGCACATTGTTGTCATCACATAAATTGTTCAGATTACCAGATACAAGCATGCAAAATTGGTCAAAATAGGAAAACAAACCTTTTAACCATTAACTGTTACCAAGAAACCATCAGACACCAACAGTACAGTTGGTTTGTTGGTAACAGTTAGTGGTTAAAAGGGTTTTTTTCCTACTTTGACCAATTTTGTAAATTATATATATATAATTTGCCTTAGTACGTTTTCTTCCTTTCCTCATCCCAGTTGCTCCTTCCTTGGAGCAGTTTCTCCCCCTTTCTTATTATCTATTGTACATTTTGGGTTGTATTTACTCTTTCATGTTCTTACACCAAGGAGACAATGTGGTGCTTACACATGTGACTCCGATTTATTTCATTTATGAATTTGGTCTCTAGTTGCATCTATTTACCTGTAAAAGCCTCAAGAGTATCTTTTTTATAGCTGAGTAATACTCCATTGTATGGATATACCACATCTTCTTTTATCCATTCCTCAGTTGATGGGCATTTGGGTTGTTTCCAAGATTTAGCTATGACAAATTAAGCTACTATAAACATGGGAGCACATATATAGCTGTGGTATGATGTTTTTAATTCTTCTGGAAAAATAGCCAGAAGGGGAACAGCTGGGTTAAGTGGGACTTCCAATCCTAGTTTTGTGAGGAATCTCCAAACTGATTTCCACAGTGGTTTCACCAATCGACACTCCCACCAGCAGTGGAGAAGTGTTCCTTTTTCCCCACAGCCCCTCCAGCATTTGTCATTGGTTGATTTCTTAATGATAGCCATTCTTTGTGGGCTGAGATGAAATCTCAGTGTTGTTTTAATTTGCATGTCTCTAATGACTAATGATGAACACTTTTTCATATATTTATTAGTATTTCTTTATCTGAGAAGTTTGTGTTCATCTCAGATGCCCATTTTTGGATTGGGTCTTTGAATTTTTGAGGCCTGATTTTTAAAAATTTTTTGTTTTAGATAAGAGTCCTTTGTCTGAGGGGCAGTTGTATAAAATCTTTTCCCAATTCATGGGTTTTCTCTTCATTCTGTTGGTGATTTCTTTTGATGTGCAGAAACTTTTCAACAAGATGAGATCCCAGTTGTTGATTCTTCAAGTATTTCCCATGCAGTTTGGTTTTAGTTCATGAACTCTCTGCCTACCCCTATGTCTTTGAGAGTTTTACCTACTTTCTCTTCCAGTAGATTTAGTGTTTCTGTTTTGATATTTAGATCTTTCATCCATTTTGACTTTAGTTTAGTGTGTGGGGATAGATATGGGTCTAGTTTTAGTCTTTGGCATGTGGAAAGCCAGTTTTTCCAGCACCATTTGTTAAAGAGGCTATCTTTCTTCCAGTGAACATGTTTTGCCCTTTGTCAAAAATAAGGTGGCTGAGTATATTTGTAGCTGTGTCTGCATCTACTATCCTGTTTTTAGGTCTGTTTTAGCTAGATCTTTAGGTCTGTTTTTTTTCACCAGTACCATGCTGATTTTATCACAGTAGCTTTGTAGTATAATTTCAAGTCAGGGACCTTGGTATCCTAGGATTACTTTTGCTATTCTAGGCCTCTTCTGGTTCCAAGTGAATTTTAGGAACGTTTTCTCTAGATCTGTGAGGTATACTAGTGGAATTTTAATGGGGATTGCATTGAATCTGTACAACAATTTTGGGAGTATGGCCATTTTCACAGTGTTGGTTCTTCCTATCCTTGAGCAAGGAATATCTTTCCATTTTCTGAAATCCTCTTTGATCTCTTTTTTCAGAGTACTGTAATTTTCACTGTATAGATCTTTTACTTCTTTTGTTAGATTGATTCCTAAGTATTCCATTTTGTCAGATGCTTTTATGAAAGGTGTGGTTTCACTGATTTCTCTCTCAGTCTCCTTGTCATTTGTGTATAGGAATGCTATTGATTTTTGAATGTTGACTTTGTATCCAGCTATGCTACTGAATTTGGTTATTAAATCTCTGAGCCTTTTGGTGGAGTTTTTGGGGTCTTCTATGTAGAGTATCATGTCATCAGTGAATAATGATAATTTCACTTCTTCTTTCCCTATCCTTATTCCTCTTATTTCTCTCTCTTGTCTAATTGCTGTGGCTAATATTTCCAGAACTATGTTGAATAGAAGTGGTGACCATGGACAATCTTGTCTTGTTCCTGTCTTTAAATGAAAAACTTTCACTTTTTGACCATTTAGAATAATCTTAGCTATTGGTTTGTCATAGATGGCTTTTATCAAATTGAGGTAAATCCATCTATGCCATTTTTCTGAGGGTTTTTATCATGAATAAGTGTTGGACTTTATCAAAAGCTTTTTCTGCATCAATTGGGATGATCATGTGATTTTTGTCTTTGGCTCTATTGATGTGGTATATTACATTGATTGATTTGTGTACATTGAACCAACCCTGAATTCCTGGAATGAATCCCACTTGGTCATGGTGTATAATCATCTTCATGATTTGTTGCATTCTGTTTGCTAGTATTTTATTGAAATGTTTTGCATTTTGTTCATTAGGGAGATTGGCCTGTAGTTCTGTTTCTTGGTTGGGTCTTTCTTTGGTTTTGGTATCAGGATGATACTTGCCTGCAGGAATGAGTTGGGGAGAATTCCTTCATTTTGAATTTCCTTAAAGAGTTTGAGAAGTATTGGTGTTAAATCGTCTCTAAATTTCTTGTAGAATTAAGCTGTAAACCCATCAAGATCTGGGCTCTTCTCCATTGGCAAGTTTTTAAATTACATTTTCAATTTCACTTGCTGATATAGGGTTATTCAGGATTTTTATATCTTCTTCATTCAGCTTTGGTAGTTCATATGTATCAAGAAATCTGTGCATTGCCTCTGTGTTTTCCATCCTGTGAAAGTAAAGATTTTCAAAGTAGCTACTGATGGTTTTCTGAATTTCTACAGGATCTGTAGTGATTTCATCTCTTTCATTCCTTATTGTATGTATTTCAGTTTTTTTCTTTCCTTTTTAAAATAAGGTTGGCTAGAAGTTTATTGATTTTACTTATTTTTTCAAAGAACCAACTCTTTGATTCATTAATTCTTTGTATTTTTTTTAGTCTCCATTGCATTAATTTCTGCCCTGAGCTTTATAATTTCATGCCTTCTCTGGGCTTTTGGTTTGATTTGTTGTTCTTTTCTAGAAGCTTGAGGTATAGCACAAGATTGTTGATTTGTGCTTGTTCTGTTTTCCTGAGGTAGGAATTCACTGCTGTAAATTTCCCTCTGAGGACTGCTTTCATTGCATCTCACATGTTCCTGTAAGTTGTGTCTACATTTTCATTTGATTATATGTAGTGTTTAGTTTCTTCTTTTATTTCACCTGTTACCCATTGATTGTTTAGGAGGGTGCTGTTTAATTTCCGTGTGTTTATGGAATTCTTGCAATTTCCTTTGCCATTAATTTCCAATTTCATTACACTATGGTCTGATAGTATGCATGAGATAGTTTCAACTCCTTTGCATTTCCTTAAGCATGTTCTATGTGCTAGCATATGGTCTATTTTAGAAAATGTCCCATGTGCAGCTGAGAAGAATATATATTTTGATGTTGCTGGGTGGAACACTCTGTACTGGTCTACTAAGTCCATTTGTTCACATGTTTGGTTTAGTTCGGTTATTTCTTTATCAAATTTTTATCTACTTGATCTATCTCTTTGTGATAATGATGTATTAAAGTCCCCCGTCATGATTGTGTTGCTGCTTATTTCATTTTTTATGTCTATTAAATTTTGTCTTATATACTTGGGTACTCTTGTGTTTGGTGCATAGATATTTATGATTGTTAGCTCTTCCTCTTGAAGTTTTCTGCTCAAGTACATAGTGACCTTCTTTATCTTTTTAAATTGTTCTTGGTTTGAATTTGCCATTGTCCGCAAACAGAATAGTGACACCCCTTTTTTCTGGGTACCTGTTGCATGGAGTACTGTTTTCCATCCTTTAATTTTCAGTCTGTGAATTTCCTTTTGAGTTAAATGTATTTCCTGTATACAGCATATTGGATTTTGTTTCTTGATCCAATCTGCCAGTCTACTTCTTTTGGTTGGTGAATTGAGTCCATTTACATTGATGGTTATAAGTGATATGTATTGGCTTATCTTTGTCATATTGTTCTCCTGCTGTTGGTTTATCTTGCTTCCCTCTGTGTAATTGCTTGCTCTGCTTGGTGTGTCCTTTCTGTTGTTGTTCTTAAAGTTGTGGTCCTGTTTGTCTCTTTCTAGAATATCTTTTATAACTCTGTAGGGTTTGTTTGGCACTCATGAAGTTCTTCAGTTGCTCTTTATTGTGGAAATATTTTATTTCTCCATTAATTTCGAAGGATAATTTTGCAGGATACATCAGTCTGGGTTGGAAATAGTTTTCTTTCAGGACCCGCAATATTTCACTCCAAGCTCTTCTTGACTGGATGGTTTGTGCTGAGAAATCTGCCATGATTTGATGGGCTTTCCTTTATAGGTGATCTGTTTCTTTTCTCTAGCAGCTTTTAATATTCTGTTTTTTGTGGGAGATCTGGGAACTTGATTATTATATGTTTGGGTGTAGTTTTATTATCGTTATGACTAGTAGGAGTTTTATATGCCTCATTTACCTGTATCTCAGTTTCTGTTTCCATGCTTGGGAAATTTTCTGCTATTACTTCTGCAAGTGGTTTTTTTATATCATTTGTACTGACACCTGCTGTTTCATTTGATACCTAGCAATCTTACATGGCTTTTCTTTGCTTTGTCTTGCAGCTGTTGAATTGTTTCTTGGTTTCTTGTTATTTTTAAAAGATCCTTTCTGTCATGGTCATTCACAGCAATGCTGTCTTCAAGGTCTGAATGTCTATCTTCAGCTTTGTTCAAGCAGTTTTTCCATTTTTAATGGAAGTTTTAATTTCCTGGACATCTGTTTGAACCTGTTTTATGCATTCCTGTTGTTTTCTTTGCTGTTTATTCAAGGTATCCTTTAATTTACTATGCTTCTGGATGTTTTCCCCCATGTCTTCTTTAGATGTGCTAAGCAATTCTTTCATTATGGTTGTTATTTCTTTTTTTAACCTCACACATTATTTCAGATCTGATGTCAACTATGGACTGATGGAGTTGTTTCTTTACTTCAGCTGCTATCATTTCAGAAATTCCAGGTGTCTGACTTCTAAGCTCAACTGTGTCGGTATCTCCTGGACTTATTCTGGGAGGGGTAGAGGTTTGAGATTGCATTTTTCTCCTTTGTTTCATCATTTTCAGAGATACAGAGGTTCCCTGAACCTCAGCCTCACTCCCAGGGTGATGTTGTGGTAGTAGGACAAGGACCCAAAGGTCTCTTGTGCTCAGTGTGACTCCCTCAATGGTGTGTATGTTCGGTCAGGGTGTGGTCCTCAATGCTCCCAGTTTTCTGCGGCTCTGCTTGGTTTCCACTGAGAGGTTCCCCAAGCTATCCAGGTTTCAGCCCTGTTTCCACTGGGGTATAGTAGTGGGTGGGTGGTGGTCACCATGTCTCCATACACTGCCACCACCCTGCCCAGTTCCCACACCAGTAGAAGAGTAGGTACACAGTCACTGAGTCTCTTGAAGCTGTCTGAGTTTCACTTTAGTTCCCCTGAGGGTGTGGGATGTGGAGAAGGACATTCTTTAGTTAATCTTTCAATGTATTGCCTTAGGTATAATCTAGCCTAGGTTGTTGTGTTCTGGAGGAAGTCTCACAAAAGCTTTGTACGCCCTGGCACGACACTAAATGTTTTGCTGTGTTATGTAAAAAGGAATGGTGACATGGATGGCTACCTGGTCAAGTCTCAGGCCCATGGTAATTGAGTTGTATTGTTCTTGCTAAAATGGTTGATATCCACCCAGTACCCCAGGTGCCTCTTTTGTTTTATCTCAATAAAAGGTTACGGAAAAGGTGATTCCGGGCTGCAGACAAGAGAACTGTAAGCCCCCTGATCCCAGAACATCGTCTCTCTTGTATTTCTTTTCCTTACATTTTTATTCATCCACAGGTACCTCGTTTTTGGGACCTGTTCACCCTGGACAGAAATGGATATTAGACCAACAGTGGGATAGGAACAGAGAGGAGCACCCAAGGCCCCTGAGGTTGTCTGGGGCTCCCCTTGGCTCCCAAGCTGGTAGGGCAGAGGTGGGGCCAGCTTACTGGAATTCCCAAAGCTGTCTGAGGTGCAGTTCCACTCTGATGGGGGGTGGGGGGGAGAAGGAGCGGGAAGAGAGGGGTGGAGAGTGGACCCCAGGACCCTAGAGCTGTCCAGGTCTCTGCCTGGTCCCAAGCTTGTGAGTGGGGGGCAGCAGTAGCTCACTGCAGTTCCTGTTGCTGCCAAGTCACGGCTCTGCTCTCTACCTCAGCCACCGTCTTCCACCGGCAGCTGGCCCAGTCCCGCTTGGCAAGAGGTTCAATCCCAGCCTCTATGACCACTACTGTAGGCAAGGCCAGCCAGTCAAGCCTAAGAGCATTGAGGGCACACCCCATTTTGCCTCAGCTACCCTGAGTGACTCTCTTGGGCAGCCTGGGAACAGGCCTGTGTGTTAGTGGCTTGGTCCCCAATTTAGCACTACTAGCAGGAGGTGGAACCTTCAAAAGTAAGGCTCGGTGGAGGAAAGTTAGATTACTGGGTGTGTACTATGAAAGGGATCTTGGGACCCTGGCTCCTTCTGTTCGCTACCAAGCTGACATGAGATATGCAGTCTCTTCTGCCACATCCTTCTGCCACGATGCACTGCCTCACTGCCACTCCAAAGGCAACAGGCCAACTAACCCAGTACTGAAGGCTCTGAAACCATGAGCCCGAAGAAAACTCCTTTTTTACAGGTTGATTATCTCATGTATTGTATTGCAGTCATGGAGAGCTAAATAGCACATACTGCAAACAGATACTAGAAGGCACAGCTTTTCTCTCTGGTTCTCTGCTGCCCTAATGCACTGAAATTTCTCTCTACTAGCTATTGTATCTTTACCAAAAGAAACAGTCACTTTTAGATGCCTGAGGAGTTTCTACGAATCCTTGTCAGACAGCAAATAATTAAAAATGTGAATACCTTTTTTCCCCGTAGAACAATAGTGCCCATTTGTGTCTCCCATTGTATTTACATTTACACTTACACACACAGAAACATATAGATTTATATTTGTACCATTTATGTAAAATTATGCTTCCAACACAAACTAGCAAAATTATTATCTTGGGTCATAATTTGCTCAGCATTGATGCCTCATACTGTTGACATTTTGGGACATGGGTTTAAGATATGTCTGTTCCTTGTCATCATAGAATTTATAATCTCATGAAAGTGAGTTGGATAGTTTATAAATTTTAATGTGTCATTAATAATATTATGGTGGAGTCCAAGGTCTTTTTGATTACAAAATCACTTGAATTTGGGGGGATTTATTTTGATTAGCATTTATTGTGCTCTTAAACATTTATTCTTTGTACCTCAAAAAAACCTCTCTAATACTAGGCTATGGGAATTTGAATCAAAAGTCTAGTATCTGACAGCCATTTGGGGGACATATCTGGCTGATTTGTTGCTCTGAAATTGTTCTATGAAAGTACTAATACAGTTATTTTAGGAATTAAGACAAGTATGGAATCAAATTACTTTTCAACTTTGTAAACTAGCAAAAGGAAAACAAGTTCAGGAATAAAATACAGTTAGGATTTTGAAGGAGGCAGTTTAATTAAAATACAAGAGTTAAACTGTGGAGCTCCCGTTATGAAGTGCATGTAGGCATGTGTGGCACTGTGAGATAAAGAGATGCCTGAGGATTACAGGGTCTAGTGTTATGTAGTCTGCTTCACAGACTCGATCTTGCGGGAGATTTTTCTGTATTACAAGTCATCCCTGGAGCTGGGAGAGAATACTAATGAAATGATACCTTGGCAATGTAGTTAAGTAAACCACACTATAACTAGGGTTCTGAAAAGCGTTTGATACATTCATCAGCAGATTGTTAGAGTCCAGTTCAAATTTGCATATGTAACTCTGGATCTCTTAATTTTAATAATAAAATAAGGACAGGGAAGCTGCTCAGGCCTGGAGCAGCAGCACTGGAGCAGTAGCACTGGAGCAGCCCGTCCCTCTGGACCTCTCTCTTGGCAGGTGAGGCCTGTGGTTCAGGAGCAGACCCAGTCTCTGTGGACCTCTCATTTGGCAGGTGAGGCCTGCTGCATGGGAGCTGCCCCATGCTCTGCGGTCCTCTAGGTTGGGAGGTGAGGACCGCCCTCCCCCAACCAGCTACCTGAGGATCCTGAAGCAGCAGCCCCAGTCTGGCCACCACTGGATTAATGGCTGAGGCCTGCATGCTTTCCATCCACAGCCTCAAGACTCTAGTACCGAAGGCCAGCATTCCCCCAAAATCGCAGATTGGTCTGAGCCATGCTCCCCACAAATTGCTGGGGATCCTGGGCCCAGTGGTCCACTACCTTGTACTATCTTGGGATAAGTTTGATATCCAGGTAAACTAGGGTCCCTAGAGTACTTTGGTGAGCTGCCTGGATAGCTTGTAGCTAAGCACTTTTGATCTGATATCCAAAATGACAAGACAGAGGAGCAAAATGTACTCTCAGAACTCAACTACACCAAGAACAAGTCCAGGAGATACTGACGTAGGAGAACTTGGAGGCCACATACATGAAATCTCTGAAATGATTGCATCTGAAGTAAAGAAACAGCTCCATCAGGGTACAGAAGAGATCAGATTAGAAATAATCTCTCAAATAAAAACTGAAGTGACAATAACAATGAAAGAATTGCTCAGCACATCTAGAGAAGAAATAATAAAACAATAGGTGAACATAGGCAATGGATCAAAATGTTACATGACCAATATAGGAATGAACTAGAACACATGAAACAGACTCAAAGAGATTTCCAGGAAATCAAAACTTCCATTGAAAGCTTGCAAAACCACTTCAGTGAAGCCAAAAATAGAATTTCAGATCTTCAAAACAGCAGGGCTGCCAGTGATCGTGAAAGGAAGAATCTCTTAAAATCAAAAAGGATCCAGGAAAAATCAATTCAACAGCTGCAAGACGAGGCAAAGAGAGATAAAGTCAGACTAA
>PVLD010008549.1:0-83219 GCA_004027595.1 Dinomys branickii
GAGTGCTGGGATTATAGGCATGTGACACTATGTCAAGCTTTCAATTATTTTGTCTCTTTATCTGCTTCTGGGGAAAATGAATACAAGTGGACCATCATAATGAAAAAAACAGACTATTCTCAGGTAAACCAGGACTGAGAATATGCAGACTTTCCTATCTTTGTTTCATATTTTTCTGATAGACTCAGAGTCTTATTTCAGTGAAATCTTCCAGGACAGAGGTGTCACAGCCATTACCTACAAGGCTTTCAGGTCTGCTTGCAGTCAGAGACACAGAAAGCAACTGCCCTTTGTACAGTTTCCGTCAGGTGATGCTGTGCTAATGGTTTCAGCAAGCCCATCTGGAAGATCCTGGAGAAAGGCATCCTGGGTTATGGCCAGCTAGGATGCTAGAAGGGATGCTGAGATAGGTGTCACTAAAAACAATCAAAAACACAGCGGTCACTTAACTCAGGGGGCTACACTCTATTCTTCTCACAACTGGCAACACGCACGTTGCTCCTGCAGTGGTGGAAAAATTTCCTAGTGCCACCATAGCCTCCCATTCCACTGCCAGCTGGGGTAGCCCACAGGTGATTCAATCCTCTAAGGTGAAATCGAGAACCTTGATATGTCCATTTTATTGACTCCATTTAAAATGTACAACTAAGAGACAAAGAAAAACAGAAAAGCAGCTTGGTGAGTGGGAGGTGACTAGGGTCAGCATGTATTTGTCCAGCTGGAGAAGGTGGACATATGACTACAGTTCTGGCTCACAAGTGTCCTGCTGAGCAGCTGTGACTTTTACCCGTGTGTCCACACGGGGGAGTCATGGAACCAGAATGGTTGTTACCAATGAGGGTGTGAGGTAGAAATAACATAAGATACCAAGGGAGTGGACATTTCTATGCCTCATGAATGAGTCAGTGCTATAGCTTTAATGTGGTTTGTTTCTCTAAAAGTTAATGTTTAAAACTTAATTCTTCAACTGGGAAGTGTCAGGAGCTGAGGCTTTTGGGAAGTAATTAGGTCATGAATTGATCCATCCACAATCTTGTGTGGTTCTGGGGGCCAGACTCAGGGCCTTCTCATTGAGCTATGTATATCTACTTTTGCTCTTTTTATGTTTTATTTTGAGATAGACTCTAGGTTGCCTGGAGTAGGCTTGCACTATTCTCCCTGTCTCAGCCTCCCAGAGTGCTGGGATGATAGGTGTATGCCACCACACCCAGTTTGTATACATGCCTTTCTTGAGACTAGGTGATAACTCTCAGGCCTGGATTAGGTTTTGAAAGATGGACTGGATTAGCTATTGTGAAAACAGGTGTTATGGCCAGCCAGCTAAGCTTCTTTTATGACTCATTAGCCTTGGATATTGTTAGAAAATGCACTGAGATAGTAAAGCTCTCTTGGACCTTCCTTTTTTTTTTGGTGCTGGAGATTGAACCCAGGGCCTTTGCACTGAGTTATATCCCGAGCCCTTTATTTATTTTTTTTAAATTTTGAGACAGAATCTTGCTAAGTCACCAAATTACTCGGGCTAGGCTCGAACTTGCAATCTTCCTGCCTCAGCCTCCCAGAGTGCTGGGACTATAGGTGTGCCTTCCCTCCTTTCCTATGTGAAGTAATGGTGTGATTTTCTCCTATTCTTTCCTCCTAGGTTCTCTGTACTTGGGTTCTGTTTATTCTTCTGATATCTCTTACAGGTGCTAACTTACCCTCTGCACCTAACACATCTTACAGATTTGCCTCCTCCTCTGAAGTTTCTTTCTCTTGCTCTGTACATCAATATTTTCAATAATTCAGTTATCCCCATCACAACCCACCTCTAGGTCTTCAGTCCTCTGACTGTAACATGGCTTCGTGATAAGCGTAAGACTACCTGGAAGACTAAGTCATTATGATCAGAGTTCACAGCTGGGCAATAGCGTCTTTAAACAATCCCCCAAACGTGGATCCATTCAGTCCTGTGGCAAGACTCATATTGGTGTCTCCAGACTTGAGAGCGCATGGTCTGAGACACTGTGTCTCTTTTGCATTGCCTCTAGTTGTCTTTTTATGGCAAAGCTTCCCGTTGATGTCAGCATGTGTCCAGTGATCTTTGGTGCTTTCAGCTGAAAGTAGGGTTCTTTATTAGCGATGCAGTGCTGCTGAAGTTGGGCTCTCATCTCCTTACCTCCTTGCCTTGGTGACTCACTCTGCCCACACAAGTCCTCTGGTCATGACCTGCAGATAAAAGCGGAAGCTGCTCGGTAGACTGGTGACTAACCAGCATGCTCTGGGCCAGGGGTCACCGGCCCTGAAGCTCCCCGCCAGCAGACACAGGCAAACCCCAAGCACCTACTGCCCACCTGCATGCTCACGGTTGCTTTGCTCTTCCGTAGCACAGAAGGCTGACATTCCCTCAGCCAGAGACAGGACATGGAATCGTTGCATAACTGGGGATTCAGGAAGCCTGGGCCCTCTCCTACCACCACCTGCCTTCTTTACGTGTGCAGACCTGACACATCTCTTCCCTTCTGCCTGCTCTGGTTTCCAAACTTATCTATTCCAGCATCTTATTTGGTCTATGAGCCTCTCTGTTCTCTTGCCTTGGGATAAGCTGCCTGGAAGCAGAGGGGGAGACTGTCACTACCTCAGGGAAGTGCTCACCTCACAGTTCCGCCCCGCAGAGGAAGGCAGAGGCGGAAATAGAAACCCAAAGCCCTCTGTTCACGGACTGATCTAAGGTGAGTCCTTGACATTCAGGGCGAGCAGCACAGCACAGCCACCTCCACACAGAGCAGCCAGGATGCGCCTGTCACAGCTCAGCTGGGGCTCTGCTGAGTCCTGAGCCTACTTCACCAGGATCAAATGAATAAGTGACAACCTACCTTTTAACCATTACTGTGACCCTCTAAAGGAGTTAAGCAGTTTAGAAAGAGGCGTGGAATGATTTCCATGTTTTAGTATTTTTATTCGAAATCCAAAGTATATTGATTTTGCTGAGGATGTGGCTCAGTGGTAGAGCTCTTTGCCTTCCATGCACAAGGCCCTGGGTTTAAGCCCTAGCACCTCAAAAAACCAAAAAACAAAGACAAAGTATATTGGTTTGGCGGGGGACTTACTCAGGGTGCCTGTGTACTTGGTCTGACAGTCATCTCTGGTGTGGGTTTCCCCTGTTCTTTTCTCCAGGGCCCCAAGGTGTAGACTTCAAGCTTTTGTCTCTGCCTACAGACCCCCTCTGTTATGGATGATACTTTGTGTCAACTTGGGGAATCTGGAGGTTTGGCTGAGTGACTCAGCAGGAAGCCAAGGTGCTTGCTTTGTATACATCCTGAGCCTGTGGAAGAGGAGGGCATGGAGACTGTGTGAGAGCTACACGCCCCCCGGGGGGGTAGCCTGTTTACAATGTAAGGGAAGGAGGGAGGCTGCTTGCAGCCATTCCTTCCTGTTGCTGGTGGTTTTTGCTGTGCTCTGCTGCCATGAACATTTGCCATCTGCCATGTGCCACTCTGCCTCAGAACCATCTAAGTATGGACTGAAACCTCCACAAACCGTGAGCTGAATAACCTTCCCTTCCTTCATTTTGGGTGTTGGGTATTTTGTCTCAGCAATGAGAAAAAAGTAACCAAGACACCCTCTCTTGTTCTCCTTTGCCTCCCATCCTCCCCTGGTACAGAAGAACTGGGAGAGCCACAGAGACTCTCAGATCCATGGCCTGTATTTCTGGACAGTGGACCGAGAGAAGCCCAGACCGTGCCAGGCTAAGGACCCTACTGGGGGCATTTGTGACAAGGACCCCTGGGCACCCCTCAGTGTGATATGTCTCCTGCACTGGCTGGAAGGTGGGTGTCTCCACTCTGTCCACCACACATGGGGAATGGCCTTGAAACCTGGAGGGCCCCAATAAGCCCGGGAAAAGGGGTGGAGCCTGGGTCCCTGGTCAGGCGTGGGGAGCCCGACCTGAGTGTGCCCATTAGATGCATGCTGGGTTGAACCCAGGGCCTTTACACTGAACTACACTCTCAGCCCTCTTTTATTTTTTAATTTTGAGACAGGTTCTCTTCAAGTTGCTAAATTGCCCAGGCTGGGCTTGAATTTGCAATCCTCCTGCCTTGGCCTCCCAGAGTACTGGGACTGCAGGCATGTGCCAGCATGCCTGACTGTTTCTTATGATTTTTAAAGCTGGCCACCTGGTTCTGCTGTTGATTTTACTTGGGATCGCCAATGGGGCTGGATTCAGTTGGTGGATCGGCTGGGCTGGAGGGTAGAAGACATCTCACTTGCATGTGGAGCACTTAGCATGATCCACTGAGTCCCCTGGTGGGATTCTCTCATCCTCCGCAGGCTGGTCCTGCTTCAAGGGGCAGAATTCAAGGACAGCAAACTGGACAAAAGGAATTGTTGGGGTCAGAACCCTGTGCAGTGTCTCCCCCTCACATTCTGTTGGGCAAAGCTAGTGAGAGGATAGTTCAGGTTCATGGGCTGAGGAAACAAACCATTCTTTAATGGGTGGAGCTACAGAGCATTGTGCCCTTGTTTTTCAGTAGAGACAACTCTTCTGAGAATAGCTTTGACCCCATCTGACAAGTTTTGCCATACTGTCATTTATTTGTGGCTAATGACTTGTTGATTTCCAGTTTGTGACTCACTGGATCTTTTTTACTGTGATGGTTGACACAGTGTTGTCAACTTGAGGAGTCTAAAAGCTTAACTAAGTGACAACAATTCTACATCCTGGGGGAAAAGGACATACCCTTTTGCTCTAGGATGTTGTTCATTATGTTAACGTGAGAAGTTTAGGTGTTTACCTGTGTGACTCAGCAGGGAGCCTGAGTCCTTACTTTGATTTCATCCTGAGCCTGTGCAAGAGCAGGGCCTGGCCATGGTGTGGGCGTAGAAAACCACCCAGCTCAGAGTGGGTTAGGCTGCATGCAATAAAAGGGAACTGAGGGAGGCCAGACCGGCTGCTGGCTCTTCAGAGGAGCCCCAGTCTTCTCCTTCAGCTTGGTGGTCGTCTCCTGGCTTCCGGTGCAGACTGGCTTTTACCTGGAATTCTTCAGCCTTCTGGTGTAGACTCTTTTGGCCTTTGTCATAGATCCTTCACCGTTCTGTTGCAGATCCATCAGCTTCCTGTTGCCAACTTGCACGGACAGTGAGCTCCAGACCTCGTACTGGACTCTTCAGTCTCCAGTGTGCAGACACCCTCTGCACGCTTCCTCACCCAACTCAGTGGCTGATCGTGGCAAGCCAAATTTGTAATTTCTTCTGCATATATATATCTTGTGTTATATCAGTTTCTCTAGTAAACCCTGACTGATATATTTACTTAATGTATTATTTTACTATGTTTTTCATGGTGTTAAGTGTTATGAGTTGTTATTTTGGAAACTATTGTATTATTTTTGCAGCTTAGTCTATGATTAATTGTTGTACATATTCCATGGACATTGAAAGATATTATATTTTTTCCTGTTTAAAAGATACAGAAATTGATAGATGTATTAATTTGCATTTTTCAGGTAGTCTATATCAACAACTAGTGTTTTGTTCCATTTCTCTAGTGTACAGATTCAATATCCTTTATCTGAAATGGTAGGAACCAGAAGCATTCTGGATTTTTAAATTTATTTTTATTTTGGAATATTGAATGTACATCACGAGATGTCTTAGGGGTGAGACCCAAGTCTTTTTTCTTCAGTTGTATTTTTTTGAGCTACCTTGGCAGGACGTCATGACCCACTCACCGCGGGGAGCTGGCACATGGACACGACACATCCTCATTCTTTTCTTCACCCTTCTTCCGCTTCCCTCCCTCTCACTTCTCTCAAACCCTTGGCTCTTTCCTGGACTCAGGTCTTGACACAAAATTAATTTATGTATTATATATACCTTATACACATAGCCTGAAGGTAATCCTATGTATTTTTGGTGTGCTTGCATTTTGATGAGCGTCTGTCATCTGAAGTCAGGTGTGGAATTTTCCACTTCTTAGTATCATATTGGTACTCAAAAATATTTGGATTTTGGAGCACTTTGGATTTCAGATTATGGTACTTTCCAACAGGATCCTCCTGGCAGTCAGACTGGAGGTCATTTTTTTAGGTGAGTGAAGAGGAGTGAAAATAAACCAAGAAATTATGGTCTTTCATAGTGACTGTAGTTGACCTCAGAAGGAGAAAAATAACTAGAGGACATGAGAGGAATAGAAAATACCCAAACGTGTTCTTTCTCTCTTTCTCTCTTTCTTTCTTTCTCTCTCTCTCTCTCTCTCTTTTGAGAGAGGGTCTCACTATGCAGCCCAGGCTGGCCTTGAACTCATGGTGATCCTCCTGCCTCATCCTCCCAAATGCTGGGATTACACCTGTGTGCTGCCATGCCCAGCTGCTTCTGTATTTTTATCTTTAACAACAGCAAGAAGAGTGCTCACTTTTCAAGGCATGGCTTAAGGAATACTGAAGACAGTAAGAAGTGGTGGGTGGACTTTGACAGTCGACTTGGGGAGACAAAAGTAACATAGCAAAACATAAGGAAAAATGAGGAAAGTGTAAAAAGGCTGTGACCAAAGAGAGTGGCAGAGCTGAAGAGAGCAGTGAGAGAGCCTCATGAGGAGGATCCTCTGGGCTGAGCTGGGGATTAGGGTTTGCAGAGCTGTTTGAAGCCCTGCCACTTGTCGTTGGCCTAAGGGAAAGGGATGCTTCTTCAGTACTCACAGTGAATGTCTTTTTCTCTTCCGAAGAAGGCTGGAACAAGTGCAAAAATCATGACTCTCCACAGGGCAATAATTAGTTGCCTCCCACCAAACCAAATTCATTTGCAGTTCTATGGTAAAGAATCACATGCTTTACTACCAGCTTTCAACAGATAACTAAGTTATAAAAAATTCAAAGGCAAGAAAAAGTGCAGATAACCCAAATGGTTTACTAAACAGGACATTCAAACTTATTTGAACCCTTTCCAAATCATTAACATTTTTCTGACAATTTCCCTTCTTGTGATCATGAGAATAGCAAAGATTATTTACCAAGGAAAGATAGATCATTTACATAAGTGTATCAAGTGTGTTGGGTAGCTATATACGACTCCTTGAGTTTGTTTTGCATAACCAAATCCACATAATATTTTTAAACTTTTCAGATTTGTCATAATTCTTACTATGTAAATTACACATAAATATATTAAACTGCCTATCAGCTTCCCAATGAACCAAAAGGTATACGTGCTTGGTTGAGACATTTTTTGCTTTGAGATTTTGGTGGTTGCTGATATGCCTTAAATACTTTTACAGCATACCAAAGACTGATCCTGAACAGAAAAGTACTGAAGGTGGCCAGAGTTTGGATTTCACAGGGCGATTTTGTGTCATTTCTTACAGAGATAAGAGGTTACTACTGTGGTGTTCTGAGTCTCTGCTTATGAGTGAAGAAATTTTTACTAACACACTGGAGTACAGCTCCAGTTGTTGTAAAAAACTTTATATCTTTGTAAAACATTTCATAGTTGATAGGTGAACTTGATCCTTCTACTTGCCAGGGTGATGTGAATCTGAGGACTCTTAAGAATTCAAAACCCGATTTTTGTAGTGTGTGGGGTCAAGCCTAATCATTACATAAAATAATGCATTATCTGGGGTGGTCCAAACCCTCAGGAGGTCTTGAAACACTTACTGTGCATATCTTAATCACCAATTAGAAAAAGGTGTTTCTTCCCAGAAATCACTAAAATAAGTGAACTGAGAGGCATTAGCTATGGAAATTAAAGATCAAAGTCATCAAGCTTTGCATTTTTGATTACATATTCAAATGATACAATTACAGTGAATAAAATAAATTTTTACTATAATCATAAGTAACAATTAGATGTAGACTTTTAAAATTCAAATGATATTGGTATGAGATGAAATCCCACCTCTTTTTCCCTAGCCATGGAAAATTATTTGACTGGAAAATCACAATATGCAGCTCCTTTCTTCATAAATAACCCCCAAAGTAACACAACAGTTATAATCCATTTCAGGTTGAGGGGATGATGCCCTGGGAAAGAAATGACAAGGTTGTCTTCCTAGAATACTGGAGGAGTCACAATTTTTACTTCTGTGAGTTTCCAACATTTTTTTTAAAGAGAAAAGAAAACAAAACAACAACAACAAATATAAAAAAACTATAGCAAAACAATAAAAATGGTACAGAATCTCAAAATAAGATGATAGGAAATTAACAGTGGTTATTATATTACATGTTATCTTCAGTGAAGTTGCTCAGGTTACCAGTTGTAAGAATGAAAGATTGATCAATTAAGGAGAATAAAAAATAATTTAAAGAATTAGAAACAATACAGAGTTTCACTAATCAAAATGGTAGGAATTCAACAATGGTGATTATTTGTATATTGTTGTCTTCAAATTAGCTGTTCAGATTACCAGATTTAAGCATGAAAAATTGGTAAAAAAAGAAAAAAGATTTAAGCATTAATGTTCCTTTCAATAAACCATTAGACACCAGCAGTTCAGTTATCCCAGCTGTCCTTGTAAATACATATGTATTTTTCCCTTTTCCTTCTCGCTTTCTTTTCTCCTTTCCCACACCCCAGTTGTTCCTTCCCTTTGAGCAGTTTCTTTCCTTTTCACAATATCTATTTTACCCTTTGGGCTTTATTTACTGTTTCAGATTCTTAAACTACGGAGACAATATGATGCTTACACATGTGGGTTTCATTTATTTCACTTATGAGTATGGTCTCTAGTTGCATCCACTTACCTATAAAAGCCTCAAGTTTGTCTTTTTTGGTAGCTGAGTAATACTCCATTGCATAAAAATACCGCATCTTTTTATCCATTCCTCAGTTCATGGGCATTTGAGGTGTTTCCAAGATTCAGCTATGACACATTGTGCTGCTGTAAACATGAGTGCACATATGTTGCTCTGCTATGCTGTTTTCAGCTCTCCTGGAAAAATACCCAGAAGGGCAATAACTGGGTCCAATGCTACCTCTAATCCTAGTTTTCTGAGCAATCTCCACACTGATGTCCATAGTGGTTGTGCAAGTCTACCTTCCCAACAACAGTGGAGAGGGGTTCCTTTTCCCCCCACAGCCCCACTAGCATTTGTTATTGGTTGACTTCTTGATGATGGTCATTCTTTTTGGGGTGAGATGAAATCTCAGTGTTGTTTTGATTTGCACTTCTTGAATGACCAATGGTGTTGAACATTTTTTCATATATTTATTTGCCCTTTGTATTTCTTCATCTGAGAAGTGTGTGTTCATCTCAGATGCCCCCTTTTGGATTGGGTCTTTGAAGTTTGGGGTCCTCCTTGTTTTCAATTCTTTGTATGTTCTAGACAGAAGTCCTTTGCCTGAAGGACAGTTGACTAAAACATTTTCCCAATTCGTGGGTTGTCTTTTTACTCTGTTGGTGATTTCTTTTTATGTGCAATAGCTTTTCAATAACGTGAGATCCGAGTTGTTGATTCTTTGAAGTATTTCCTGTGCAGTTTGGTTTTTGTTCATGAACTCTCTGCCTACCCCTATATCTTCAAGATTTCTACCTTCTTTCTCCTCCAGCAGAAATTGTGTTTCTGTTTTAATATTTAGATCTTTGAGCTATTTTGACTTTAGTTTAGTGCATAGTGATGGACATCGATCTAATTTTAGCCTTCAGCATGTGGAAAGCCAGTTTTTCCAGCACCATTTATTAAAGAGGCTATCTTTCTTCCAGTGAACATATTTGGCCCCTTTGTCAAAGATAAGGTGGCTGAGTGTATTTGCAGTTGTGTCTGCATCTTCTAATCTGTTCCATTGATCCAAAGGTCTTTTTTTTTTGCCAGTACCATGCTGATTTTTATCACAGTAGCTTTCTAGTATAATTTCAAGTCAGGGACTGTGATGCCTCCTGCTTTTCCTTTGTTGCCCAGGATTCCTTTTGTTATTCTAGGTCTCTTATGGTTCCAGGCAAATTTTAGGAATGTTTTCTCTAGATCTGTGAGGTATACTAATGGTATTTTAATTGGGATTGCACTGCATCTGTATAACAATTTTGGGAGTATGGCCATTTTCACAAAGTTGGTTCTTCCTATCTACAAACAAGGAATATCTTTCCATTTTCTGAAATCGTCTTCAACCTCTTTTTTCCGAGTGTGGTAGTTTTCACTGTATAGGTCTTTTACTTCCTTTGTTAGACTGATTCATAAGTATTTCATTTTTTTGGATGCTATTGTGAAAGCTGTGGTTTCGTTAATTTCTCTCTCAGTGTGTTTGTTGTTTGTGTACAGGAGTGCTATTGATTTTTTAATGTTGACTTTGTATCCAACTATGATACTGAATTTGGTTATTAAACCTATAAGTCTTTTGGTGGAGTTTTTGGGGTCTTCCATGTACAGTATTATGTCATCTGCAAATAATGATAACTTCACTTTTTCCTTTCCAATCCTTATTCATTTTATTTCTCTCTCTTGTCTAATTGCTGTGGCTAATGTTTTGAAAATTATATTGAGTAGGAGTGGTGACACTGGAATCTTTGTCTTATTTCTGATTTTAAAGTAAAAGCTTTTAGGTTTTGCCCATTTAATATGATATTGGCTGTTGGTTTGTCATAGATGGTTTTGATCAGATTGAGGTAAAGACCATCTATTCCAATTTTCTGTATGGTTTTTTATTATGAATGAGTGTTGGACTTTGTCAAAAGCTTTCCTTGCATCTATTGAGATAATCATGTGATTTTTATCTTTGCCTCTGTTGATATGGCATATCACATTTATTGATTTGTGTGTATTAATCTATCCCTGCATTCCTGGGATGAATCAGACTTGGTCATGTTGCATGATCTTTTTGATGATTTGCTGCATTCTGTTTGCTAGTTTTTTATTGAGGATTTTTGTATCTATGTTCATTAGGGAGATAGGCCTGTAGCTCTATTTTTGGTTGGCTCTTTCTTTGATTTTGGTTTTAGGGTAATACTTGCCTCTAGGAATGAGTTAGGGAGAATTGCTTCCTGCTTTCATTACATCTTACAGGTTCCAGTAAGTTGTATCTGCATTTTCATTTGATTGTAAATATTGTTTACTTTTCTCTTTAATTTTATCTGTGACCCATTGGTTGTTCACGAGACTGTTATTTAATTTCCATGTGTTTATGGAGTTTTGGCAATTTCTTTTGTCAGTAATTTCCAATTTCACTGCACTATAGTGAGATAATATGCATAGGAGAATTTCAACTCTTTTGCATTTACTTAAGCATGTTCTATGTGCTAGTATATGGTCTATTTTAGAGAATATCTCATGTGCAGCTGAAAAGAATGTGTATTCTGATGTTGGGTGGAACACTCTGTAAAGGTCTATTAAGTCCTTTTGTTCACGGGTTTGGCTTAGTTCTGTTATTTCTTTGCTGATTTTTTGCCTCGTTGATCTATCTCTTTGTGACAATGGGGTATTAAAGTCCCCCATTACAATTGTGTTATTGCTTATTTGAGTTTTCATGTTTGTTTAAATTTGTCTTATATACTTGTGTACTCATGTATTTAGTGCATAGATATTTATTATTGTTACTTCTTCCTCTCACAGTTTTCCCCTAAGTATATAGTGACCTTCTTTATCTCTGTTGATTATTCTTGGTTTGAAGTTCATATTGTCTGCAAACAGAATAGCTACCCCTGTGTTTTTCTGGATTCCTGCCACATGGAATATTGTTTTCCACCTTTGACTTTCAGTCTGTGAATTTTCTTTTGAATTAAACGTATTTCTTGTATACAGGATATTGTTAGGTTTTGTTTCTTTATCCACCCTACTAGTCTGCTTCTTTTGATTGGTGATTTGAGGACATTTACATAGATGATTATAATTAATATGTATTGGCTTATCTTTATCATATAATTTTTTCACTATTGGTTTCCTACTTTTTCCCTGTTTAACTGCTTACTCTGCTTGGTGATTCCTTTCTCTTGTTTTTCTTGAAGTTGTGGTCATTTTTATCTCACTCTAGACTATCTTTTAGTACTCTTTGTAATGTTGGTTTGGTGGTCATGAAGTTTTTCAGTTGTTCTTTGTTGTGGAAGTATCTTATTTCTCCATTGATTTTGAAAGATAGTTTTGCAGGGTACATCAATCTGGGCTGCAAGCTGTTTTCTTTCAGGACCTGAAATACTTTACTCCGAGCTCTTTTTGACTTGATGGTTTGTGTTGAGAAATCTGCTGTAATTCTGATGGGCTTTCCTTTATAAGTGATCTGTTTCTTTTCTCTAACAGCTTTTAATATTGTGTTCTTTTTTTGAATTTCTGGGATCCTGATTATCGTGTCTGGATATAGATTTATTTTGATTATGACTAATTTGGGTTCTATATGCCTCACTTATCTGTATGTCAGGTTTTTTTTCCATGCTTGGGAAATTTTCTACTGTTACTTCTGCAGATAATCTTTTTGTGTCATCCATGTTAACTCCTGCTTTTTGATTGACACCTATCAGTCTTATATTGTTTTTTTTTTTGCTTCATCTTGCAGCTGTTGAATTGTTATTTCCTGGTTCCTTGTTATTTTTAAGAAATCTTTCCTTTTATGATTACTAGCTGCAATGTTGTCTTCAAGGTCTGAATGGCTATTTTCAGTTTCCTTCAAACAGTTTTGCCAGCTTACAATGTAATTTTTAATTTCCTAGATATCTGTTTGAACCTGTTTCATGCATTCTAATTCTTTTCTATATGGTTTATTCAATGTGTCCATCATATTCCTATGCTCTTCTATTTTTTATCTGTCTTTTTAGATGTGCTGAGCAATTCTTTCATTTTTCTTGTCATTTATTTTTTTACCTGGGAGAGTATTTCTGATCTGATTTCTTCTATAGCCTGATAGAGTTGTTTCTTTACTTCAGTTGCTATCATTTCAGAAATTTCAAGTGTGTGACTTCCAGGTTCCTTTATGTCAAGGTCTGCTGGACTTGTTCTGGATGGAGTGGAGGTCTGAGATTGCATTTTGCCCCTTCATTTTGACATTTTCAAAGCTCCTGAAGTTCTCCAGGGCTCAACGTTGCTCCTGTGATAGTAGGTGGGCAGAATGTGACTCACTAAGGCTGCCCACATGCTCAGTGTCACCCCTACAATGGTGGAGGGGTAAGGGGCAGCTCACTAAGGCTTCTGGATTTCACCAGAGCTCAGCGTCGCTCCCACAATGCTGGGGGTAGAGGGGTGCAGCTTACCGGGTTCCCTGAAGCTCTCTGGGACTCAGTGTTGCTCCCATTATGGTGGAAGTGCAGGGAGCAGATCACAAAGGCTCCCAAAACTGTCAGGGGCTCAGCATCACTCCCACAGTGGTGGGAGTGTGGTGCACAGCTCACTGAGGCCCCTGTACCTATCCGTGGTTCAGCATTGCTCCCTCAAGTGTGTGGGGTGAAGCACAGCTCATGGGGTTTCCTGAAGCTGTCCAGGGCTCAGCATTGATCCTGTGATAGTGGGGCTGCAGGGTGCAGCTCACCAAGGCCCCTAAAGCTGTCCAGGGCTCAGTGTCCCTCCAGTAATGGTGGGGCTTGGGCATGATTCACAGTTTCTAGCAGCTGTCTGGGGATCAGCATCAGTCCGGTGATGGTTGTATTACTTTCTGATCTCCTCGTGCGCTGAAGGTGGCTGTTCTGCATCTGTTGCACCTGAAGAGAAGCCGTGACAGCCACCATCCAGTGCAAATGAAACAGGCATGGGAGGAGGGCACGGAACAGAACTTCATGCTCTTGAAGTCCCCCAACATTTTTGTTGAGGACTTGATGCTCAAATAAAGGAGAAAAGAAAATAAGGATGGAGTGGAGAAATGGTAGAGAGGCAAGTAAAAAGGAAAGACTTATTTTTATTTTTGAAATTTTAAGCCAAAGTAAGTATAAAGGCCCCAGAAGCAATGTAAATCCCTACTCTCATATTGTGGTCTCTAAATACCATTTTGTACTGAAAGGAACCAAGCCTCCCTTGAAAATGGTGGGTTCCAGGTCTGGCACAAGGAATGTACAGACCAAGCCTGGCTGATCTTATTCCCAAATGCAAAGAAATGCTCCGAGATGGATGAGAACATGTTAGAAGGACATCAGAACTAGTTTTGGAGGTTTTCCTATAGGGCAAATCTGGGGACAATCTGAGCATAAAGAATTATGACAGTAATGGATTAGAACATGTTGAATAAAATATAGCTTGAGTCTTAGTACCTTCTCCATACTCTACAAATGAAAGAGTGGCAATTAATAAATGTAGAAGAAATGACAAAACTAGAAAATCACTTTTTGCAAGAAGTTTTGTTATAGTTCAGGCAAAATTTGTTAATGAATGTTAAATGACTGAGGAATATGTTGTTGGAACAGGATGTTCACATCTCAGAGTAGTACCTCAAAGAGCTTATTAATTACAATGGAGCTGGGCATGGTAGCACATGCCTGTAATCCCAGCCGGGAGGCTGAGACAGGGCAGTCGTTGTGAGTTGAGGACCAGCCTGGGCTACAAAGTGAGCTCAAGGCCAGCCTGAACTGTATAGCAAGACCCTGTCTCAGACAAAAGACCAAAAAAAATTACAAAAGAAAAGGAATCTTCACAATAGAGAAATCTGGCAGCTGCCAATTTAATCAAACCATCAAGAATAGGAGCAGCTGATGCCATGTGCCTCCTGATGAGGGACACAGTATTGGTAAGAACTGTTGGCAAAAATATCTAATCTATATCTAGTCATGAGGGATTCAGAGACATTCTGCAAAACAGTGTGTTTGAATTCTAAAACATGTTAATGTCCAGAGTGACCTAAACAGGTTTGTGAAATTGCCCTGGGTTAAAGAGATTAAAGAGACCTAAAAACTAAATGTATCTGTGATTGTGCACTAGACTTTGGACCACAAAAACAAACGAATGAACAAATGAATACAAACAACAAACAGAAAGGGCATAGTTGGAAAAATGTAAATATAGGCCATTTGTTAGTTAAAAAGCAGAATTTTAAAAGTTGATCAGTACATGTTTGCAGTACATAATGATTACATTTATCATGGGACGTTGATACATGTACATAATGCATCTTAATAATTCTTTTTTATTTTTTTGGTCTCCTACGCCTCCCATCCCACCCTATTCCTTCTAACTCTTGGCCCCCTTCACATTTACATAAAGTCTGTTTCCACTTTTTCTGTATTTTTTCTGTCCCTTTTCTTTTTACCTGTTCTTCCTTCCTTCTTTTTTCTCCCTCCCTTCTCTCGTTTTCCTTTTCTTTCTGCTCCCTTCCTCCTCCTCCTTCCTTTCTAACTCTGTCTCTATCTCTGTCTGTCCATGTCTCTCTTCTTTCCTGCTGAGCCCTGGACTTGCACACTGAGCTATATCCCAGCCCTGTTCTGAGACAAGGTCTAAGTTCCTAAATTTCCCAGGCTGGGCTTGAACTTGTGATCCTTCTGTCTCCACCTTCCAGAGGGCTGGAATTAGAGGTATGCACCACCATACCAACCTATCATTGATTTCTTATGTGCTCTTCTAGATTATTTATGCATACATAAGTAAATATGAAGTATATGCTATATTTTTTATTTGCTGTATAAAGTGCATACTCTACATAGATTCACCCCCTTTCCTTTTCACCTAACAATGCCTTAAGTATCTTTCCATAAAAATGTATAAAGAACTGTGGTAGATTAACTAATGGGCAACTTGTAACACCCAGCTGAACTAAGTCAGTGTGGTGCTGGGTATAGAAGGCCCACCTGAGGATTGTTGCCAACAGCATAAAGCAGAACTGGAGGGAAAGATGAGGTGCTGTTAATTCTCCTGGAGAAGTTTGTCACGCTGGTTTTCCTGATATGAATTCAGCTGCTATTGTCAGAGGAGCTCAGTTCCTCGCTGTCACTGAGGATGGCTGTGGTTCTCTTCAGGGGAGCTCTGGTCCTTACTGTGAGTGTTGATTTCTTGCTCTAGTGTAGATTCCTCAGTCTGGTGGCACAGATCCTTCTCCCTGCTGGTGCAGACTTCCTAGCTTCCACCACTGACCTTTTAGCCTTCCCAGCGCAGATCCATTATACAGACTTGCATGACACATTGCCGTAAGACCTGGACCCTCATCTGGACTCTGGGTTTCCAGCATGTGGACAGATTACTTGCACTGCTCTGCATTTGAGTTTTTGGGTGAAGATTATAAAGTAACCCTATAAATTATGGGTTTTATATTAAATCTATTCCCTTGCAAACCCTGATTACAAGAACCTGCTCATTTTTCGTTATCTGCATGCTAACCCACTATATGAACATATGAACTATATGAACGTAACCCACTATATGAACATATGAACTATATGAACGTAACCCACTATATGAACTGCAGGATAATCAGTTTTGCAGATCCCTGGAGTTCAGTGTTTAGTGGGAGTTTAGATAGGGAATTTGTAACAAATTTTTAAAAATTTAAACACATACCCTATTATATAATATTACATAGATTATACACACACACGCGCGCACACACACACACACACGCACACTCTGGAATCTTCCTAGATAATAGTTAATATTTGCTGAAAGCTCTGAGAGTCAGGGACTAGGCTTTTAGGCTTTTCCTTTTTTTCTTTTTTTTTAGAAACTGTTGTTTTATTTTCAATCAGCGTCATTTCCATTTTGCTTAGGTGTCTTTAGAAAAGCTCAAGACTGCTCAGTGGTGGTTCCTATCTACTCAGTGGCCTGGGCAGTGGGGGCTGCAGACCAGTCTTCTGTGGCTCACTGAGTGCCATAGTATTTGCTAGGGAACTGCTGAATGGCCACAGAGGGCACCTGCACACCTGCAGGTCAGTCTGCAACCTCAGGCTGAGCAGCAGTGAACTCAGGAGCTGGTGCAGTCCGTTTGCCCTGAAATTCCTCCTTGGACACAGCCTTCTCAGCAGCAGCCTGCTCTTCCTTTCAGCCTCCCATGAGTGTGCACAGAAGATGGTGCCACACATGTGCAGAACTTCCAGGGCCAGCATACACCACATGAGACCCACTGAGAGAGCTCCCTTATGGTTGTACGGGATAGCACTGTCCACATACACAGAGCAGTGGTTGGCAGGTTGACATAAGACACCTCTGTGAGGGGCTGGTGGTCAGCTTGGGGACCAGTAATCCCCACAAGATGTGCCTAGATCTTGTTAGTGAAGGCCCAGGAGTGAAATTGCCAGCAACAGGAGTGCCTCCAGGGATAGCGGCAAACCTCAGCACAGCCTGCTGGATGGAGGATATCACACGGACACCAGCAGGGTTTCCAACAGCAACCATGGCTCCAGCTGCCAGCAGAACCTTCTCCAGGTCCTCTTCAGATTTATGATGTAGATTTCATCACTTTTCCTTTTGCAGCTATACTGTTCTATATGGAAATCGAGATTGGTGCCACCTACGTAGATTCTTGCTGTAAGGAATTTGAGGACATCCTCCTCTTTCATTCACAGGATGTCAAGGGCTCTGGAAATTGTGAACATCTCCCTTTAAGTTACAGTGGGAATCAAGAACAATGTGGTATGGATCCCTCCCTAGACACTGTTGAAAATGCTTTATACTTTCTGGGCACTGTTTATTGTAATCCTATCACAATACCACTTTACAGATGAGGAAGTGGAGTCAAGGAGAGGGAGCTGCTGGTCACTGGAGGCCTGACCTGGTAACAGCAGCTCTGAGCAGGGAGCCATAATTGATGTTTTACAAGGTGTGTAGGCCCTTTGGGGGACTTGAGGGTTCTTTCATGTGTTGCTGGCGGGTGAGGAGTGAATGATTTTCCCGATGCTTTCAGGCTGTTTGGTTCCTACTGCTGCCTGTGTGGTGGGCATTTAGGGTTGGGAAGATATGGACCATGCAGCAACTCAGAGAATGATCAGTACATAGATTATGGACCCACTCTCTCCCCTAGCTTTGGTGAGGTGTAACTGACAGATAAAAGTGTGAAAATTTAAGATGTAGAATGTGATGATTTTATATTTATATCTACTGTGAAATGATTATTACAAGTTTCTTAGTTACTTTCTTGTTGCTAGAACAAAATACTCAACATCCACAAGTTAAAGGCAGAAATGTTTATTTTTGGCTCACAGTTTGTAGAGGTCCACAGTTGGCTGGTTCCACGGCAGGGTGGCATGGCAGAGAGCCATCACGGAGAAACAGTCCATGGCATTGCAGGCAGGAAGCAGTGCAGAGATCAAGGGAGGAGGAGAGATATGTTCTTTTTCAGACCACCCCCGCAGTGAGCCACCTCTTCCCCCCAGGCTTCACCTCCCAACATCACACCCATAAATACATCAGTGAACTAATCTAGCGTCACATACCCATGATCCAGTCACTTTCAGGAAGCCCTACTATGAGCTCATGAGGCTGTAGGGGACATTCAGGTATAAACCGTGACAAGAAGTAAGCTAGTTAACGTATCTGTCACTTCACCTAGCCATAGAATTTATGTGTGTGAACATTTAAGAACTACTCTCTTAGCAAATTTTAAGTGTAAGATATTATTACTTACAGTTACTGTACCCTAGAATAGATGTCCTGAATGTGTTCCTTTTATACATGAGTTTGTAGCCTTTCACCCATACCTCCTCATTTCCCCTGATTCTTCAGCCTCTGGATACAACTTTTCTTCAATTTTTATGAGGTTAAATTTTTTAGATTCTTCATATGAGTGAGATCATTCACCACTGTGCCTCTGAGCCATGCATTGGCTTTCTTGGTTGTCAGATCTCCTGTTGTGGTATTGAAGTACTTCTATATGGAATTTGCCAAAATTAGGTTTCAGGCATCCACTGGGGGCCTGGAATGTGTCCCATGTGGATAAGTGGGGTATTTGTCTTTCTTTGATGGACATTTTAAAGTAGGGTGCTTAATTCGGTGTGAGACTTAACACTCATCTGTACAGAAGCTTCTTGTTAGAGGCACTTACCTATCTACTGAAGACTCAGTTCTTGGTTAGGAGCTGGAAGCTATATCTCTTCTTTCCAATAAAGCACCCAAATTAAGAAACTGGACTTAAAGTCACTAGAGAACTTTATAAGATTTTAATGTCCAAGAATTCAAATTAGCATGTCTCTGTCCAAAGGGTATGAAAAACTAATGTGAGTATAATTATCATATAATGCGATACCAGGGGCAGGGACCAGAGCTGCTGCCTGTGGAGGTGAGTTATTAATGGGCTGGGGGGAGGCATGGACCATTAACACACTCCATCAGTCAGAGCCTGACTTCAGCAGCTTACCAGAGAGGCTCAGATGATGACCTTTGATGGTCTGAGAGCTATTGGTTGTCACTAAAGGTTAACATCCTTGTAACAAGGCCATGCAGAGCGATTGTCTGCTTGGAGTCTTGAATGAAAATCCACATTTAAAATTCGCTTTCAGAAGATCTCAGGGGAAAATGCTTGTGCAATGAGTAGTGTGACCGGGACAACAGGAGGGGAGGAGGCCTGGGAGCTGTTGATTGATGCTGCCAGACCCTCACTGTTTGTGACCTGACTCGGCCTCCTCCAGGGAGTTGACCTGTCTCTCTGATTAGAAGGGGCGGGACCACTTCTAATAGGGCATCAATAAGGCTTCAGGATAATTAAGTGCCTAATTGAGTGTCTAAATTCAGCTGAAGCAATTTATATGGAATCTTGCCATGTCTGCAATGCCTTCTCCACTTATGTGTAAGTCATGTTTTTGAAACATGTATTGTTTCTTAAATTCTTTTGACTTAGTATTATGGTAGCCTTTTGCACATGTATAACACTGGGTAGGTTGCCGTGGCCACACTGTGCAAATCAACAAATAACTGTAGTAGAAAAATAACACAAAACTCTAAAACGGTAAATATTTGACTTTAGAGGAGAATTAAGTGCTCTCAAAGGAGCCCTAGAAGATCTGGATAGTGGGCAACTCATTCTTGCTAGGAAATTCTTGGCTTTTGGTTGGACTGTCTCAGTCTGTTCAAAGTGCTACAACAAAATACCATAAATTGGCGGCCATAAGTAACAGGTTTTTTTTTTTTTTTTTTTCGTTCACAGCTCTGGAGGCTGAGAAGCCCAAGATGGAGATGCAGGCAGGTTTGGTGTATGGTTGAGGGCTGCTTCCTCATGGCTGATGCTGCCGTCACATGGTGGAAGACACAGTCTCATAAAGTCCTCAGTGCTTCGCTGTTGTCATCTAACCTCCATCCCAGGGCCCCGCTTCCTGATACTATCTCCCTGAGGGTTAAGATTTCAACACGTGAATGTGGAGGGAGACATAAATATTCAGGCCATAGTAGAAATCATGTAGGCTTTTTAAAATTATCATGGCCTTTATCCACAGACCTTCCCTGATCCCTGGGGAAAAGTTGTCTTTTTTTCAGTTCCCGTGATTTGATTCACATCTGTCCAATTAACTGTTTATTAAATTTCCATTGTATGCATGGTTCCCACTGACAGTCTCGTTCTCAGTCCCAAAGCTGGTTCCAAGCCAAATTGGGATCTGGGCCTGGCATTGCAAGCTAGCAAGCAAAGTGTAGACCAGGTTGTGGGTGTAGACAAGGGCTCAGGACTAGTTTGGGAGATCCTTAGAGTTCTGGGGAGAACCAAGAGTAGTTCTGTCATGTGTGTCACCAGCGTCCCTCAGGTTCGCACCACTCCAGGGTCAGAGTGTCTCCAGTAGTGCCTGCCGTACAACCCTTCAGGTCAGAGATTTATGTTCACATCCCTTTGAAGAGGACAATCTGCACAAGTTAGAAGTTAAAACAGAACAACACATATTTAATTCAAAAATAAGATGTAAAAATGTATGTCGTTGCTGCTTAATGTAAACACTCCTAGTTCGTGTCTAGTTTTAATATAAGAGATTTCAGACATAGACCCAAGTTGAGAAACTAGTATGATAAATCCTACCTCTCCTGCCAGTGAGTTTTCATCCGTACCCCCCTCCCACTGGATGATTTGGAAGCAATCCCAGACATTATCTTGTCTGTAAATATTGCTGTTTATATTTCTAAAAAATAAGGAACAGTAAGAGCCACTGTCTTACCCATGCCTTTCTCCCATTGATGTGATCAATACCTGACATAAGCAGCATGAGGCTTGTTTTGGGCCACAGTTTCAGAGGTTTCGGTTCACGGCTGGCTGGCTCCATCAGTAAGAGCCAAGGTGAGACAAAGCACTAGGCAGAGAGGGTGCGGTGGGGCAGAGGTGCCCACCGCAAGACTGCAGGGAGGCAGAGAGGGTGACGGCCAGAGATACAGGAAGAGGTCAGGGACAAAGTATTCCCTTCAAAGGCGGAACCCCAGTGACCTACTTCCTTCAACCAGGCCCCGCTTCCTAATGATGCGTCAGCTAGGAACTGATCCATGGATTAATCCATCATTGAGGTTGGTGCCCTCATGGTCCAGTTACATCCCTATGGCCCACTCTTGGGCTGCTAAGGTGCTTCCTCGGGGACCAAGAACTTCAATTCATGAATCTCTGGAGCCATATTTAAACCATAACATCCCTGCAAGCTGGGCATTGTGGCAAGGTTTGTAATCCTGGCATTCTGGGAGGCTAAGGCAGAAGGATCACAAGTTTAAACTCAGCCTGGGCTACGTAGTGATTCAGTGAGACTCTGTCTCAAAAAACAGAGAATAAAAAAGGACTGGGGAGTAGCTCAGCATGAAGGCCTCAAGTTCAGTCCCCAGTACATTCCTAGCTCCCTACAATTGTTTAATACTTGCTATCACATCTGTAAGTACTTTTTAGTTTATCTGTTATGATTAGTTTCTAGGTAAGATCCAAACAGTGACTGACTGAGACGCTGTCAAGTTTGTTAATCTGCATGTCACCTTCATTTTCCTGGTGATGATCCAGTCTTTCTTACAATGTCAAAACCATGACCATCTGTTGAATATTATCAGGGAGAGGTCTAGATGTTATATTAGTTAGCTTCCTGACACTACAACAAAGTACCTGAGATCATCAGCTTACAAAGAGAAATGGTTTATTTCGGATTACAGTTCTACCTATGACTGAACCAGCCCCTTTGCTTTGGGTATAGACAGGCACACTTTGCTAGGTTTGCACGGTGTAGCAAGATTGCCTATATCATGAACAAGGGAGCAAAAAGAAAATAGGAAGTGAGAGTCTCATTTGAGGGCACCCCTGACAAATGACCTAAAGATCTTTTGCTAGGCCCCACCTCCCAAAGTTTCTACCACCTCCAGAGAGCGCCACCATGCAATCCAAACCTTTAATGCCTGAGCCTTTGGGGGGCTGTAAAAGTCCAAATGATAGCATATATCATGAAATTATCATCAGAACAAATTTAAATTCTTACAGTTAACAACTCTCTAAAAGAAAATTGCTTATAGTGGCTGCTCTTGATCTTCCACTCTCGGTTACGTTACGCCATTTTTCACTTGGTTTTTCTAGTGTTCGTGTCCCCTGCCATAATTAATATACTGTATTTCTACTCCATAGATTACCGTATGGTCCGCCTCAGATGAGGATCTAGTATGTTCGCCCCAATCTCTTTCCTCTTCTTATTTACATTTTGTTTGGGGCCATTACGGTTACCTTTGTGATATCAAGTGTAGCTCACTTCGACATTTGTGCCTTGTTTCATCAATTTTCAGGAGTATCCTCAGCTTGTCATGTGGGTGAGCGAGGCAGTTGAGCTCTGTAACTTCCTTGCCCTCTCTTTCTGCTTAGTTTCCCAACTTCTATTACATGTGCCCTTGCCCCTATACATTCAAGGTAACAGCATCTACATTTTCCCCTTTTAACCGTTTTCCCTCATCTGTCCAGAGACTGTTTCAAAACACATAATCCAAAATAGCATTTATATTATCTGCAGGACAATATTTTGATCATACAAATACTGTTTACTAGAATATCTTGTTGTTTGATTGCACCCAGGCTCAGAAAGAGTGGCTGGGGGTAAATTGTTGAAATTTTTTTACTTATTTAGAAACCCTTGAGTGCCAGATGTCCTGGGTTAGAAGCTCTAGGGTCAGATTTATTTCATCTGCATAATTTACATGGATAATTTCCTTAACTGCTTTTACTGAGATGCCCGTGTTTGAGGACCTAGTATTTGAACAGTGCCAAGCACTCTCCCAGTGGTTTCTATGACTGTGAAGTCTCACCCTGAGCCTTATGACACTGGTGATATTATTAGCCACACTTTATGGATGAGGAAATCAAAGCATATAATGTTGTCAGGTAGGATGTAAGCTCTAGAAATGAGGTAGCATGGAGGAAATAAAGGTAGGTAGAAAGAAGATGGGGAAAATTAGAATTTTAAAATTGTACTTTTAAGAAAACTGCAGCATCCAGATGTAGTCAGTTACCCAAGATTAAAGCCTTTTTCCCTTCCAGAAAACTCACCCTCCCTCCGTCCCCCAAGTCCCTAAGGATCTTAAAGATACAATAAGCCTGCAGATTGGGCTTGTGCTTTTCACCTGTAAAGTGATCCTGAGGTTTTCTTGACCTATATGATGCACACATCCTACAGCCCTTCACATTCAAGGAAAAAGCACTACTAAGGCTGCACATCTCTAAACTTCAAACACAGGCAAATGGTTTGCATTCTAACGTAACCTGACAAACACTAAGAAATACATCCTAGATCTCCTATCTTGAGGACACCCCCAGACCACAAAAGCCCCCTACTCCAGTCCCTAGAGCACTCTGTGAGCACCTGCCCTCCCTCATGAGTGTGCACTTCTTTCTGCCTGACAATGTGGCCTGCACATTTTTTCTGATGTAAGTCAGCAAACCTACCACCTACCTCATAGGACCGATGAACTGAGCTTGCCTTCTATTTGAGGGACCTTCTCAGACCCTTCTGGTGATGGAACCTGGCAGCCACCTTCCACCTAAAGCCACCGCTTCTGTGGTGGGGACCCCCCTCTCATAACTCTAGTTCTCACAGGATTCGGGAAGGAAGCCCCCCTTCCCTGGCCCCTTCAGAGGCAGGGTGTAATAGCTCCCCAGTGTTGCTGACCCCTACATGCTTCTCCTGTCTCTGTCGGTTCCAATAACCCACGTCCCACCCCTGTAAACAGTCTTTCCTTAAATCTGCTGTCCCTTAAGCCTTATGTACACTCAGCAAGGACTGTGAGCCTAGGTCTGTCAGACTCCAGGTACTGGGACTCAGAAACAGGTTAATGACATCAAGAGGTGATAGTTTAGAACTCACAGATGAAGATGGAGAAAGTTTAGGTTCTTATCTTTTAATTTAGTATTGAACAGCCCCATATTTTATGCAAACTTCTTATAATATTGCTGTAATTATCACACTGCTCATTTTGTCATATTTATTACTATTTCATATCCGTGTAGTAAAGCAGTTGATCTATGCAAGACTTGATTTAACTTTTTAAAATACCCTTTAAGTTCTTGTCTTATGATTTTTGAAGTGTTTTGAAAACCAGTGAAGGTCTTCCTGTGGCTCAGACTGGTGCTGGGAGGCTTGGCCTGCTTGTTGGGCTTTAATTGTGATCACAGAAGCAAAGATTATTCTCCAGAGTTGGAACAATGGGTCTCTAGTCTCTGAAAGAGTTACCATGACAACCTCTCTCTCCAAAGAAAGCATGTGAATTTTATCACAGCTCAGTCTTTTCCTTTGTATTTGGTTGGTCACCATGGAAGTGCTCACAGCAGGCAGGTTGCATTGGCTTCCTGCGCTCCCTGGACATTTATTTACTTAGAGTTTTGGAGGCTCTGCTCAGGTCTCAGTGGCCACCCTTCTTCCGGCTGGGAATCAAACCAGAACTTGTCTCTATGAAACGAGATCTGTCTTCCTTAATCACAGCGAGCTCTCTGTAGGGGGATATGTTCTTCACCATCTAGTTGTTGCTGCTTCTTAGACTACAGGCGCTAAGATTTGGAAAGCAAATTTTGTGGCCTGGCACACATACTTGTTTTTGTTCTCTGTCCATAATCCCTCTTTTCAATCCCTTTCTCTGGTACGGTAATTTACTTTTGGTGACTTGTCCCACTGATTCACCCATAAATGCTGCCAGGACCTTAGCTCTCCGCTTGGGAAGAAATTCTACCTCTTCTTTCACATTCTTCACAAATGTCTGGATGGATTAAAAATCTGAATGTAGAAGAATTGCTAAGGTAACAGAAGAAAATATAGGGGCATGCTTTTTATGATTTGAGAGATGGAAAAGAAGTCTAGAAACAATAGAAGAGAAAGGACCCAAACTAAATATAAATATAAATCTATCACATGATCAATAAAGTTAAACAACAAATAAAACTCAAAACATATCTGTGAAGTACGACAAAAAAATTTTTTTTTTGTCTTTTTGAGACAGAGTCTTGCTCTGCAGTGCAGGCTGGCCTTGAGCTCACTTTGTAGCCCAGACTGGCCCCAAACTCACAATGATCCTCCTGCCTCAGCCTCCTGAGTGCTGGGATTAATTTTTTTTTTTTTTTGGCGGTACTGGGGATCGAACTCAGGACCCTGCGCTTGCTAGGCAGGCGCTTATTCCACTGAGCTATATCCCCAGCCCTTGAGTGCTGGGATTATAAGGCATGTGCCACCACGCCTGGCACTGTTGATAAATTTTATCATGGTTTCTCTCCACGAAGATCTCCGAAGGCAGAGATTGTTCCATTTACCATTTTGTTTCCTGCATCAGATACATTACCTGGCACATTGCAGATGTGAATGAATGAATGAATATCAATAAATACAAGTAAAAAAACTCCTGAAGTTATATGATTAATATGTGATCCCAATTTGGGCCGAAGTATTAACAGTGCAGGAGATATGATTCACAGTAAAGGAGTTCGTATCACTCACACAGGCATGGCAATATACTGAATTTGAAGTATATAAAACAAAACTAAAACAAATGCAAGAATGAATGGTCAGGAGAAAAATCATAGTCACATTAACACACCATTCTCAATTTTTGACAGGTCAACTAGGCAAAAGGAGAGAGGGTTGGTAGTAAGTTTGTCTCAGGCACCCATGAAACCTGTGGCTTGTGCATAATCATCTTAATCTCACAGCCTATGAAGCTGTTCCAAGAAGAAAATATCTACTGCCACTGCAGGATGTACTGCAACAGGGCATGTTTTTTTTTTTTTAAACAATGTAATAAAACTAGAAATTAATTACAAAAGGTTAATTTAAAAAATTCAAAACCTGGAAGTTCTGTAAAGGCGGAAACTCCAACAGCAGTTGTGGGCGTTTTAGAAGCGAGGGAATGTGGAAGACAGGAAGCATCTCAGCTTATGAAGGCTGCAGGCAAAGCTTTGCATAGGGTATGAGGATGAACTATTGTTGTTGTAGAAGAGAGGATCCACAGAAATGAACTCAAATGCCACAGAGATCTAGAACACCCAAAGTAATGCCAAGCAAAAAATTAAAATGGAGACAAAAATAAAGAGCAACAAATTAGAAAAAAGAAACACAGTAGATGTACGTGTGCGTGCGCGCGTGTGTGTGCGTGCGTGTGTGTGCATGTGTAGCAGGGGAATTGAAGGACTGAACCCAGGGCCTTTGCACTGAGCTGCATCTTCAGCCCTTTTTAAAATTTTTTACTACGCGACAGTTTCTTGCTAAGTTGCTAACTCGCCCAGGCTCGGCTCAAACTTGCCTCCTGCCTCAGCCTCTCAGTGCTGAGATTACAGGTGTGCACCACCACACCTCGCTCAGAGTACAATTTTGAACATCCAAGGAATAGTTCTATTGCAAATACTGAAAATCACTTAAATTTTGGTAACGCTAATTGAGAACAAGAAAGGGAAAACGTTGGCAAGTAGCAAAGGATACATAACCACAGAGATAGGAGGGTAGGCGAACACGATTAAAATCCAACTGTTCTCTCTCGGCTTCCATCCCCCAGACAGGGCTGGCTCTTTTGAGGGCACCAAGAAGCAGTGGGACCCTGAGAGCTGCGACTGCAGGTCCCTGAGAGGAGCTCAAGGGATGTTTTTGACCACAAAAATGCAGACATTGTATGGCCTTGCCCCTATGTTCTTCCCATATCAAGGGGAAGGTGTGGGAATGAAACGGGCGATCTGTCTCCCTTTCTCTCTCTGTCTCTCTTTCCAGAAAGGAGTTTAAGATTCCATGACTCTGGTCATTCTGGGCTATTCTTCTAAATTAAAAGAGCATACAAACCCGAGAGAGCTGTAGGGCGTCCACTTCCCCTGAAGATGTGGAAGACAGCAGGAACAGGCATGGGGATCAATGGCAACAGAGAATCGGGGAAGGAAGAAGGGAGGGGAGGGAGGCAGCCTTTGGCAGTGGCTGCTGTGGGAGGCTGAGTGGCTCCTCTAGACCTTGGGTTGCCTGGGATGCCCCTTTCTTGTCTTATGTTAAGGTACCACTCACAAAAGATTAAATAACACAACACAACTGTAGAAAGAACAAATACTGAATACTTCTATTGACTCATTCATTAATATGGAGACCAGGAAAATGTCAAAATTGCAAAAGTACGTTTGAGGAGGGACTAGATATGTTAGGCAATTTTATTAAAAAAAAAAGATAGGATTACTGGGTTAGACAGGGAGCTGGTTAATCTCATTTAGGACCATGAACCACATACAATCTGGGGTTCTCTTTTCCGGTGGTCTCATTTGTGGATCTACTGAGAGACATAATTGCTAGAATCACCTCTTCCCCTGCAGAGCTGTAAAACAGCCCAGACTAGGGAAAGCCATTCAGGGATGCAAGAGCAACACTGGCCTGAGGATAACCAGCAGGCCGTGGATCTATGCTCCAGGTTCTGCCGCCTTTACTGCCACTTCCAGTGGGTTCCCCCTTTAACCCAACTGCAAAGAGGTTTAGGTGCTCAGAGCCTAGACACTTGGCCAGGCCTTGGCCAGGAAGAAGTCAGAGTGACTAGGCGTGGGAGACCACATGAAAGGACAGTAGCCCTCACGGGATTGAGGAACCGGCCCCTAGAGGCCACAGGCTCCCTTGTGAGCGCCACCTCTCTACACTTCTGTGTCAGAGAATAATATCTGAAGCTGGGTGTGGAGGCACATGCCTGAAGTCCCAAAACTCTGGGAGGCTGAGGTCAGAGAGTCTCAAGTTCAACCCCAGCCTGGGTAACTTAGTGAAGTAACAAGACTCTCCTCTCTCTCTCTCTCTCTCAAAAAAATTAAAAAGGGCTGAGTATATAGTTCTTCAATCCTCAGTAAAACACACACATTGTTTGGATAAACATGGTAGGTTTATTACGTTATAAATTAACCAATCAAACTGCCATCCACTTGTGTGTTTGAGAATCCACACTAGATGCTAATCAAACTGCCATCCACTTGTGTATTTGAGAATGCACGCTAGATGCCGCCCAGCTTGGAAGTACACACGTGTGGCAAGCACTCCGTAACTTCAGTAAACCCACACATTGACATCAATTCTGCGTGTGTCACCATACATATGTTTGTTGTTTTTGACAAAGTTTTTTTAATCCTAGGTATTACTATGATTGATGGAGAAGACAGGACTAGGTCCTTTAAACTAGCAACCATAACTAGCGAAAGAAATGACCCGTGGGAGGGGAGAAACATGCACTGTTGTGTTTGGGGATCATTCCTTTGATCTGCAGTTGTGGCTCCTATCACGATGCTTCCCCCTGGGAAACGGGGGCCCATGCAGACACCTAGGACACCCCGTGGATGATTTATTATTCTCACAATGCCAGAGGTTGGCCGGGCTCAGAGGGGGCCTCCGCAGTTGTGCTCATACAGCTGTGTTACCCAGTTAGGCCATTCTGCCCACTGTACCCTATAATCACTGAAACAGTAAGATTTGCAAAAGAGAAAGGTTTTATTCACCAGGCGGCTGAGTGTGGAGGAATGTGGCAAGGAAGACCCAAGTCTCAAACCCATTTTCCGGAAGGATAGAGTTCAAGGGCATTTACAGCATAAGGAAACAAGGCGGCCTGAGGCTGAGAAAAGAAGACCGGAGGGGACGTGGTCAGTGGTATGCACATGCGTGATCGATTTTCCTAGCTCTCGCCAGATGCGTGTTTGGAAAATGGTGGACTTAGCATGGTGACCTTTGAGGTTGGAGACTGTGGTGTCTTGAAGTCAATAGGTCATCCACTGGCCACCGTCACAGTCCCCAAGAAGAGTTTATGGTTTCAACAAAAGGGGCCAAGTCCCTGAAAAGTTACCCATGCAACCATTATCACCGGCAGCCCCCTGCCACCTTGACAGGGGTTATCTACCATAGAGCCAGTGAGAGACTAATCATGTGGTGGGCCCAGCTGTGTTGAAAGGGAAGTTAAAATTTTAAATAAAAGCCTGCCAAGAAATGCCCGACAAAACCAAGTGGACACGTCCAGGCAAGCCTGATAACAAAACATTTCTTCTTTTGTGTAACCCTGGGCTTGTTTAACTGATGCTGTTGGAGAGTAACTTGAGATGTTTAAACACCCTTGGCACCATGTCATCCAACCCTCCAATCATAATGTGCAAAATCTGCTTCTGTACCTCCTGCTTGCTCTCCCCATAAAATCCCTCAAGCTCTGCTGGGTGGGGTTCTGACTCTTTGGGAGCGATCCCAGTCAGGCCCACCGGTGTAATAGACTGCTGCGTTCTAGACCTTCTTGGGGCAGTGTCTTCCTGTGTTTGGTCTGTTTTCTGTAGCAATGTGACCTACAAAATTAGTTGGGGTTTTGGGTTGTTTTGTTTTTTCATACTGGGGTTGAAACCCAGGGGGTGCTATACGACTGAGCTGTATCCCCAGCCCCATTTTATTTTGAGATGGGTTCTAAGTTGCCCAGGCAGGATTAACACTTGTGTTCCTCCTGCCTTTAGCCTCTCCTGTGGCTGGGATTAGAGGCATGCCACTGGGCCTAGCCAGAATTAGTGGTTTTTAGATCAACTAAAAGTGACTAAAAGCAAATGAAACTGCGGGGTTTGTTCAGGTTTTCCTTCCATTTCAACTGTACCAGTATCTGCCTGCTCCAAGGCCCTAGGGACTGAGTGGTGGTATGAGTGTGTGTGTGTGTGTGTGTGTGTGTGTGTGTGTGTTGACTGGCTCTCTACCTGTGTTTGGTCACTTGTCACTCGAGTGTGGCCCAGCCTTGCTCAAAATCAGCAGGAAGATTCCAGAAGTAGAGGAAGCTGTAAGGCTTCTTAAGGCCTAGCCTCACTTCCACTGCATTCTATCAGCCAGAGTAAGTCACAGGCCAGCTTAGAAGGTGGTGGTGAGAAAATCCCCACCATCCCATGGACGTGAGGAGGTATGATACCTTGGAGACTTTACTATGTCAGTCTACCACAAAACCATAAAGCAGTTGACCCTCGTGAGCTCCTGTATGAAACACACATTTGGTTGTTATGCTGCCTGCTTAATCCAGCCAACACCACACCTGGGAAGATTTTAATAAACATTTTCTGTGTTGAACTAGACTGGTGAACAGCGACTCAGAGCAAGTGTTCTCTCTTGCTGCTTTATCAACTTTGTAACCTTACTTTGCCAGTGGACCAAAAACCATAGATAAGAAAAACTCTTTTGGATTTTTCATTTTACTTAATTTTAACAAATTATATATATGTATCAGCTCATGAATATTTGAGTCTTTCGTGTGTGAACAAAAAAATGTAATTATGGATTTGATTTTACCAAACGTTTGCTGCCTGCAGAAGTCAGTGATCACAAATCACATTAAATGAAAGGTGAACCCCATTACAGGATCAGGAAAATGGAGCTTAATAAGTTTTGTAATTATGGGGCAAATCTATGCAAATTGCAATTTTTATTAGGTAATTTTCCATCTTCATCTAGGCTCTAATAGTCCATTAGACTTGTGGCAGTTCAATGCTTTTATTAAGGAAGTTCTTTAACTTCTTTTCTGTTTTGTGCCTTATAATGAGATTATATTTGGGGGTAGAATGGTCACAGTATTGACTTACTCATCTTTTTCAATCTTATTATAAATAAGATGCTGGGTCCCGTGTGAGTTATTCAGCTAAAATTCTAGAGAGCCAGTTTGTGTCCGTTTTATAAAAAAACCTAACAACTTATGAGATTTTTATGAATTCCTCTCCCAGGCTTACAACTGAAATCTTTTTCATTCCATTCATGTTGGAATACTGGACAGCAGGAAAGGGCTTCTTAATTTGAGGAAGTCTTATCAAGTCAGTCTGTCCTGTTAAAAGTATGGTTTCTCCTGTTTGGTAATTATGAAGCTATAACTCGTTTTATAAGCTGGGAATTGGAAGTTACCATTTTGAGTAATCATCAAAATTAACCACTACACCCCTTTTTTTCCTGCATGGTGGTAGAGATAAGGCACTGTGGTAGGTCAGATCTAATCATTCCATGTTTAACAAATTACCAGGCTTTATTGCCATTTTAGAAATTTTGTAGTATGTTTTAAAATCATTTAAGAAGGAAGAATGATCTTGTGTCACTAAGCACTAGAGAAGAGCCTTGTAGAAGTGTCTTTCAAGTTGCTTGAGTATTTCTGTGTGCAAGACTGAAGGAGGCTGAGGCAGGACGGTGCTGGCATTTACTCCATCCACCCTAAGAGACTTAAAACACGTGTTTGACCCAAGTCATGACAGACGATGCTAGCCGGAAACAACTCTCAGGGTAACAGAACTTGTCTCCTTGGCACAGGAATGTGCATAACGTTGGTTAGTTTTCAAAAGGAGGTTTCGTGCCAGGTCCTCATGGCCCCCTGACACGTTGGCTTTCTAGTGGTGGTGAAGGCGCCAAGTGTCTCCTCAGTAGACTGCAGCAGGTCTCCTCCCATTTGCGTATGGCGAGAGCTGCCCCCCAGTGGATGGAGGGGTATGCTGCAAGTAAGTGACCCTCTGGGTTTCCTTGGGATCAATGGGTCCACGGAACTGAATCAATCACCCTGCTGCACGACTAGGTTCTACTAAGACGTAGAGTCTGCCAGTATCTAGGTAGCTCCCTCCTGCAAGGAAAGACCCTTGCTGGGTTTTACTTCCTCCCACCTTTTAAGGTTAGAGGTGAGGAATATAACCTGGTTCATCTTTTTAAAAATGAAGGATGTTTGCTGATTGCCTGAAGTCTGTGCTTCTTCTTTGGCCCACGGGGTCTGTTCTTTTATTTTTTCCCTTTTTGCACACTGTGGTGTTTGGAAGTTCTTTCTGCTTGAGCAGGTAGATCTTTTATTGCTGCTGTTGCCTGTGGACATCAGACTCCAGTTTCTTGGGCTTTCGGTGCAGACTCACGCCAGTGACTCTCCAGGGAGCTTCGAGGCCTTCGATTCCCCACCAGCACCACATTTTTGATCTCTGTTGTTCCTCAGCTTCCAGCTTCTTGGCTGAACAGCTACTGCTTCCTCTGGCCTCTCCCCCCCTATTGATTTTGTTCCTCCAGGGGTGTCTGACCAGTAAACGAACCATAAGGAATTTTGCTCATCATGGCTCCTGTTTCCTGTGATTTCTATACAGAGCATCCCGACACTCGTACTGAGTATTGCGTTCTGTGCGGTCAGCTCTAGCACAGAGGGCTTCCGTATTTGCAAGTGTAATGAGAGAGGAGCCATAGCTGGTGCAGGTTTAATGTTCCTTCCTCTGTGCATTTGGGAATATCTCTCAGGTATTCAAAGGCGGGGTGAGAGGTGGTGGATGTGCTGGCCCTTTGTGAAGTTCACAGACCTCACTTCATTTAATTCTCCCAGTGGTCTATGAGATGAGGTTTCATTACCTTCTTCATCCATGCTTGAGAACACTGTGGTTAAAGGGCGCAGAAGCTGCTGCGCCATGGCTCTGGGCACACACGTCCGTCCCGCAGTTCCTTCCCCTGAGACACCAGGAGAAAAGCTGCCTATGCGCCCAGGACTCTGGTCCGTTGTCACATCTGAGCTGGTGTTCTCTGTGTCTCTTCTCTTGTCGCTGAGATGACACTAGTGGAGGGTCAGTTAGCCCTATAGGACATAGGTCTCTGTTGAATGTCCTTTTCTTCCTTGCCTGACTCTTTCTTTTCCTTTCCTTTCCTTTCCTTCCTTTCCTTTCCTTTCCTTTCCTTTCCTTTCCTTTCCTTTCCTTTCCTTTCCTTTCCTTTCCTTTCCTTTCCTTTCCTTTCCTTTCCCTTCCCTTCCCTTCCCTTTTGCTTTCTTTTCTTTTCTTTCCTGTTTCTCTTTCTTTTCTTTTTTCTGGTACAGAGAATTGAACCTAGGGCCTTCACACTGAGCTACAACCCCAGCCCGTCTTTTTTTTTTTTTTTTTTTTAATTTTGAGACAGGTTCTTGCTGTGTTGCAAAGTGGCCCAGTCTGGTCTTGCACTTGGCTACATCTTTTTTTTTTTTTCCTGGTACCAGGGATTGAACTCAGGACCTTGCGCTTGCCAGGCAAGCACTTACGCCACTGAGCTATACCCCCAGCCCCTGGTCTTGCACTTGGAACCCTCCTGCCTCAGCTTCCCAGAATGCTGGAATTACAGCCATGCGCCACCACATGTGACCTACCCCTCTCCTTATCAGAACATTCAACTTCATTAACAGAAAAAAACTTGACTTCAAAAACACAAACTTTTATGATCTTTCTAAAGATTTAACATGTCAATCATTGAGTACAGGTAAAAGTGTAACAGAAAATCTCGTGAGTTAGGCCACTTTGAAAAAATCTGAATTGCATATTTTATTATGATTTTCTGGCCAAAAAATATATAATACACACAACAAAAGGTAAAGAAATTCACACCACCTTTTAGGTTGTACTTTTCAATTTCCTTATCTGCAGAAAGGTTTGTAGAGAGGCTTACATAGCATGTATAAACAAATAGGAAGTGTATTTGACACGTGGGAGGTGACAGAAACACATTTATCTCCTTTTTCTAAGTCTAAGGAGATTTTTGTGCTGTTTGAGGTCAATTTTGAGGAAGGGTGAAGGAGAGTAAATGTGGTAAAGGTCCAAAATCATTATGAAAGGACTATATGACATAAATATATAGTAAATGTTGTTTCAAAGCAAATCTACATTATGGAGTGAGGAAGCTGGGTCACCCCTCCCCCATCAGATAGCAATAGAAGGGATTATCCACAACTTGAGCTTTTGTGAGTTAGGATAAAGAATAGTTGTAACTCTAATCTGTCCAGTGGCATTTTTGGCAACAATTATTTGCGTGTTATGTTTGTTTCAACAAATTGGAAGTGACACCCACTGGTATTCTAGTGTTTTTGAGTAATGTGGTATGTCAGTGCTCTAGAGTCTTGTCTCTAAACCTTCAGCTATGTCTTCACTTAATGCGCAGGGAAACAGGTATTGCAGGTAACAGAGGGGCTCAGAGGTATGCTTTTATCACTTGTTCTTGCTTCTCTAACCAAACCCATGTGCACATTTTTTATCAATGACACTGATGGGTAAAAATAAAACCTCAGGACTTCAGTTTCAACTATGACATTAAAGAGCTTAGAAGAAATAGATAAATCTCCTATTTGGAGACTTCAGCACCTTTCTGTCAGTAATTGATAAGTCAATCAGGAAGTAAATTAGTAAAGATATAGATGACCTAAAGAGTACCATCAATCAACTTGATCAGCTGACATTTCTAGAACAGTCCACCCAACAACTGCAGAACATTCCCCAAGATAGGTCACATTCTGGGCCATAAAAGACATTACAACAAATTTTTAAAAAAAGATATAAATTGTATAGTCTGCTTTCAGAACAGAATTAAATGAAGCTAGTAATCTGTAGCAAAAAGATAGCTGGAAAACCCTCAAATAATTGGAAATAAAGCAACAGACTTCCAAATAAGTCAGGCACTAAAGAACTCTTGAGTATATTTATTTGAATAGAACTAAATGAGAAGAAAAATGCAACTTATCAAAATTGGTAACACAGTGAGAGCAGTAATTAGGGAGAAATTTATATTATTAAATGCATATATTAAAATTTTATTTAAAAATAAATAAACTAAGCTTCAGCCTTAGAAAACTAGACAGAAGAAAATTACACAGAACAGTGATCTGAGCCCAAAACAAGCAGAAGAAAACAAAGAATAAAAATCAGAGCAGAAATCAATGAAGTGAAAACAGGAATGTAACAGAGAAAAATCAATGAAACCCAAAGTAAATTATTTGAAGAGATCAATGAAATCGATAAATACCTAGCTAGGCTAAGCTAGAGAAAAGAAAAGACTCAAATTATGAATATAAAAATGAAGTCATGATTACTGATCCTATGGACAATAAAGGGGTAGTGATGGACCATCATAAATTACTCCACACCCACAAATTGAAAACATACATGAAATGGGCCAATTCTTTGAAAGACACAAACTACAAAAACTCACACAGGGAAATCTGGGTAGCCCTGTATCTACTAAAGAAATTGAATCAACAATTACTCACCTAAAAAGATAGTACCAGGCCTAAAATGTCTAAACTTTTACTAGTGAATTCAACCAAATATTTAAGGAGGAAGTGATATAATACTCTACAACCACTTCCAGGAAATGACAGCACAGAAGCACTTAATGATTCATTCTTTGAGGCTGATGTTAACCTAAGGTCATAGCCAGATGAAACACTACAGAAAAGAAAAATGATAGACCACTATTTTCCATGTCAGAGATGCAAAAATCCTCAGGAAAGTAGTAGCAAATCTAATCTAATAATGAATAAACAGATTGATAAGCCACAGCCAGGTGGGATTTATTCCAGCTGTACAAGGAAGTCAATATAATCCACCATATTATAGGCTAAGGAAAAATATATGATCATAGCAACTGATAAAGAAGCATTTGACAGCTCTAACCCTCACTTGTGATAAAAATTCTCAGCAAACTAGCAATAGAAGGGATTATCCTCAACTTGATGAAGGTCATCTACATAAAAAACCTATGACTAGTATAATACTTAATGCTGAGAGACTAGACACTTTTCCCCAGTCTGGGAACAAGGTGAAGATGTGTTTTTCTTACCACTCAACCTCACAGCATACTGAAAGTCCTAGCTTGTGTAGTAAGACAAAAACTATACAAAATAGAAGGGAAGAAATAAGATCATTTAAATCCACAGATTGTATTTTTTATCTAGAAAATCCCAAAGAACCTGAAACAAAACAAAATGTTCCCAAGCCAAAAATCTTCCTGGAACTAATAGGCAAATTTTGTAAGATATAAGGTATCTATACAAAATTCAGATGCTTTCCTAAATGGAATCAATGAACAATGAAATTTGAAATACAAATACCACTGTAACATCACCAAGAATAAAAAATATTAAATAGTTAGAGCTGGGATATGACTCTGTGGTGGGGTGTTTGCCTAGCATGTGAGTGGCCCTGGGTTTGAACCCTAGCACTCCAAAAAAATACGTACGCACCTACATAGTTATGAATCTATCGAAAACACTGCTGAAAGAATGAAAGAAGACTGAAGCAAGTGATATTCCATTTTCATGAATTGTAAGATTAAAAAATACTGTAGACATCAGTTTTTCCTAACTCGATTCAGTGTAATTCCAATAAAAATTCCCATAAGCTATTTTATAAGACATCCATAAACTGATCCTCAGTTTTGTTTAGAAAGACAAAAAACCTAGAATAATCTGCTCAATACTGAGGAGGAACAAAGCTGAAAGACTCCTACTGGTCAATTTCCAGATTTTCTATACACCTACAGTAATCAAGACAGAACAAACAGTATTGGCAAAGAAACAGATACATGTGTCCATCCAACAGAAGAGAAATCCTAGAAATGGACCCACAAATTTAGTTATCTAGTATTTGACAAACACGCAAAAGTAATTTGACAGAAAAAAGGACAATCTATTCATGAACTGGCTCTGGAAGAGTTAGTTGTCTAAATTCACAAAAATGAGCCCAGGCTGGGCATGGTGGCATTTTGGAAAGGGCTAAATAGATCAAAGATTGCCAGAGGCCTCAGCGGAGGTTTGAATCCGTGAAACATGTGGGATCTTCTCAGAGCAGTGACACTTTCCTCTATGACACTGTAAGGTGATAGTGGTTACATAACACTATGCCTCAATCAAAAAGCACCAGGAAGTTTCTGGGCGTTTTGACGTTTGAGAAGCACAGATCAACTGCCACCCACACACTCAGAACGCCCTACTCTTCCTTTGCAGCCCTAAGACAGAAGACTGGTTTTGTCCCAGCAGTGATTTGTTGCATCCCTCCAAGTTCATCACCCCTATTGAGGTCACAGGAACACCAAAACACAAAAGCTTTCAGTCCTCTGTTTAAAGGCTGACCTATATATATATATATTTTTTAAAAAACTGAGGGTTGAACCCAGGGGCTCTGCACTGAGCTATATCCCCGGCCCTTTAAAAAAAAATTGTTTTAAATTTTGAGACAGGGACTCTCTAACTTCCCCAACCTAAGCTTGAACTTAAAATACTCCTGCCTCAACCTCCCAGAGTGCTAGGATTCCAGGTGTACACCTCTGCACTTGGCTGGAACTATCCTTTTTAGAATTCATGCACTAGCAGCAGCTGATTACCATGTAAGAAGTCCACGTATGCTGAGACCATCATACATCGAGAAAGCCCAAAGTAGCCCTGTGGAGAGGCCACTTGGAGAAAGAGCTGCCCTGTGAGCCCCCAGCTGCTCTAGCCATCCTGGCCAATGCCGGACAGGAGAGTGAAGGCGATGACGCCAGCCCCAGATGCCATCTGAGGGCAAGCATGAGACATCCAGCAAGAACCACTCAGTTGAGACCAGCCAACCCACAGAACTCTAAGAGACAATGAGAAATGATTCTATGTTATTGAGTATTGGGATCTCCTATAAGACCATAGTAGATTACTTGGCCAGAGCTGTCAGGCTTTACTGATTCCTGCCATGTTGCTCAGCTCACTCTGAAGAGAAGTGCCTTACACTATGCATGATTAATATCTAGTTCTTTCTCTAAGGGAATAGCTAGAACTGTGCTCAGGTTATCGAGAACGGGAGGAGGTGAGTCATTGTGCAAGTCTCAGGTGGGCTGGAATAAAGCTACTCACGTTCACTGATGAGCAGAAAGGGGCCAATGTGGGATTTACAAAAACGTGCAGATATTACAAACTAGTGAAAATGAGGGGTACACAAGGGGTAAAGATACGGAGGGGAGAGGAAGAGGAGGGAAGGGGGATAAGAAAAGAATTAAGATGTGTTATATACACGCACCAACTCCACCCAAGGAATGTGAACATTATGTACCGAAAACGTACTAATAAGAAAACAACAACAACAACAACAACAAAAATATGTCCTTGAAGCCAGGCGTGGTGGTGCATATACTGTAATCTGGGAGGCTGAGGCAGGGGGATTTTATATCCAAGTTCAGCTTAGCATTTTAAGGACTTAGTGAGATTCTGTCTCAAAATAAAAACATGAAAAGGACTGGTGATGTAGTTCAGTATGAAGACAAGGTGCTCAATCCTCAGTATGGCAAAACAAGCAAGCAAGAAAGCAAGCAAATAAACAACAACAACAACAAAAAAACTCACCTTGAACAAGAATTGGATCGTGCAATTGGAAAAAAAAAGCACTTAGAACAAACATGCCCGAATCCACAAAGAAATTAAAGAGTACATGTCTATGAAGCAAGAGTACAAACCAGGCAGAAGAGGTCAAAGATGTCAGCGCTAAATAACATAAAGACGGAACAAATGGCTCATGGAGAATGAGTTCTATAAGATGAAGGTCATACAAGATGAAAACCACCTTAGATGCACCTGAGAATCAAATCTGCACTGCTGCCATGGAGAGGAGGTCTGAGGGGAAAATTTATAAATGCAAGAGGCAAAGATAACTGGGATGGATGTGGGAGCCACTGGTAATGAAACAACACACAGGAGGTTTTACTGAGGAAAACAGAGCAAATCTAACAAAACTAAATTTTCAGGTAAAAATAGAAAGATGGCTGGAAATTGCACAGTAAAAGGATTCTTCTACTATAACAAGACAAATAAATATAAAGCCATCAGGACCGATAGAAATTCCATGCACAACGGGCAGGATAAGGTCCACTTACCATGGGAAATCTCAGGTTGGCTTCTGATTTTCTTCCAAAACTCCAGATGCCAACAGATGATGGAGCAATTATTTGTAGGTTATGGTGAGGGAAAACTGTCGAGCTAGGAGCTTATAAATGCTTCTTAAAGTGCATGGTTTAGTTGATGGAATATATATTAAAATAAAAATCAAAATAAAGGACTTAAGGGCATGCAGAATGAAGTTTGTGGTGGGCTTCGAGTATAAGTAAACAGAATTATTAGGTCTAAATGGCTGGAACTTATGACCATAAAACCAGAATTCACTTATTATAATGTTATTTTTACACTGGGTAGCTTGTTGGAGAAATGTAGTAAATCACGAAAGTACAAGCTAGTGTCAGCAGAAGTAATGGAAGGGGAAAGGAAGTGGAAAGTAGGTTGGTTTCATTATTATTTTAAAAGAGGAATCAGTTGATTATTTAATGTTTTAAATAAAACTACTTAATAATCACTTTGACATTTTTATATCATCCTTTAACTTTAGATCATCACAAACTTTAAGCAATTCCTTTTATATATACATTAGCAACATAGCCAAATCTCTTCTCTATAGTCTTTTACATACTTTATCTGACTGGTTTTGGACTTGTTTCTCTCTGCTGCCATGTACACACCATTCTCCCTGTGTACTCTACATTTTTTCTTCAGGTATTTCAGAGCTATGTTACTTGGTGCATAAAAATACATGATGATCACCTCCACTGTGGACTATAACCTTGATCATGTAAAGTGACCCTCTGATTCCTTTGGTATTTTTGTGCAGAACGTATACCTATGTATTATCTATCTATGATGATACTATTACCATGCTTTTGTTTACCATTACTTTTAAATTTTGTTTTCAAAATAATGGGATTTTTCTTTTTCAGATGTATCTTATATCCACAGCATAGAATTAAATTTATTCTTCATATCCAATTTTAGAACCTGTCTCCTTTAATAGGTTATTTTTATTCTTATTTTCACTCTTTATAAGAATCAATAAGACCAGAATTGGGCGTGGTGGTACATGCCTGTAATTCCAGCACTCAGGAGGCAGAGGTAGGAGGTCACTGAGTTTGAGGCCAGCCTGGGCTACATAGTGAGTTCTAGGCAGTCTGAACAATAGAGAGACCCTGTCTCAAAAAACAAAAAAACAGAATAAAAGAATTGTTATGGCCAGAGGGACAAATAAATGACACAGACTAGAGTTCATACTTAGTGGGAAGTATATTAGAGAATTAATTTTATGATAAAGGCAGCTTTTAGGGCAATGTCATATTGAAAGACCACTTGTACACCTAAAAAATAAGTTGTACCCTCGTCTTTCTTTGTACAAGAAAATAAATCCCTGATACTTAAGAAATTAAGTGTAAAGAGCAATAACAAATAGTCAATAAATATCAAAGGATGTTTAATCGTACATATTAAAGAAATTCAGATTAAAGCAATACAAACAACTTATTTCTGTCTAATTTGCAGCACCTGGACTTTAAACCTTTAATTGTATCAGTTATCAATGAAGACAAGCCTGAGTTAGCAAGTGCTAGTGGGGAAGATGGGGAGTTAGGCTTCCCCGTACCCCTGGCGGGTCTGTGTACTCACATACACTTTATAATCAGTCCTACCAATGAATTTTTAAAAGTATTGATAAAAACTTAACACATTTTTTAAATATAGAAAGAAATTCCACTTCAAGGATCAATCTGTATTGACATGTTCAGTGAGGCCCAAAGAACAAGAAAGTTTATCAGACATTATTTGCACTAGCAGAAATAGAAAAATTCAAAGGCCTTGATGGGAGATTGGTTAAGCAAATTAGAATGTATCTATCATTTTGATTGCAAGGGACAGAATTCTACCTTGGACAAGTGTTAGAAGACGAATGTCCACACCTTGTGAGTACACCTAGGGGAGATCCAAACTAGGACTTGAAGGCTGCTGGGATCTTTCAATCTATCCCTGCCTCTCTCTGCAGGCAGGCAGAAATTTTTGCCAGGCAGCAAGGCTTCCTTCCCCTTGAGGGAACCTGGGCACAGGCAGCCCTGAGCTCATACCTGCATAGCTACTACACAGGGGCTACTTGGGAGGCAGTTTCCTGCTTTGGATCTGTAATCTGTGTTTCCATTTCTATTTGCACCCGCATATCAGTGTTCATGGGTTTGTCTCTTGGCCAGCAAGGAGGTAACAGTGCTTTCTGCTGGGAATCTTGCTGAAAGCCAAAAGCAGGGATGTTCCATCTTCTAGTAGGATACCAACTATGAAAGGTGTGACTGTCCCTCTGACTCATCCTGGGTGAAGAGGACAACAGGCGGGGAGTGTGTGTTTGAATGTGTCCACTGAGAAATAGGCACTAGCAACCTCAGGAACAAATCCATTCTGTACAAGACCAACATGTATGAGGTATAATCAAAATATAGGGTGAGTCTTTAAAAGCAAGATTTTTATCCCAGTAAAAGACACATTGCCATTAATCTCCCTGAAAAGATTCCCCTTTTCTTTGAACACACTTTTCCCATTGTACTTGGTACTTCCTGAAGCAGCTCTAGGAGACCTCTTTCATGAATATCTGTAGAACACTCCTCCCTCCTTTTGTACCACTTTCCAGCTGCCATGGGTGGAGCAGATCCCCTCCACTATGATTTTGTACTGTGCCGCTTCGGCCTTGTGGCCAGCCACCCATGCATGAACAGGACCTTCCGAAACCAGGAGCCAAAATAGCCCTCTCCCCTTCATTTGCAGGTGTTGCGTATTTTGTCCCAGTGGTGGGATGTTCATACTTGTAAATGAGTCTCTAAAGACGGAGACGTGCTGCAGAAGCAGAAAATGGTGGAGCCAAGCTTCCTAGGTCAGAATCCCACTCCAGCCTGCTGGGTGCAGTGCCACATGCTTGTAATCCCAGTACTTGGGAGGCAGAAGCAGGAGGATTGCTGTGAGTTTGAGGCCAGCCTGGGTTACAGAGTGAGTCCAAGGCCACCCTAAATTACATAGGAAGACCCCATCTCAAAAAAAAAAAATCACACTCCAGCACACACATATTTGCACAAATGAATTGTTTTGATTTTTTTCATCTGAAAATGAAATTTTAATAGCACATTTCTCATGGGGTTGTGCATTAAAAGTTGAGTCAGTTAATATAGGTACAGGGCTGAGGGATTCCTGGTAGATAACTGACATTCTGTAAGAAGTAAGTGCAATAAATACAACAAAGAAAAGGAACTAGAGCTAGTGCCTCAGTACTTCCCATTGCTAACTTTGATCTAACATTGTCTCAGTACATATTTCAAGTTCGACCTAAAGGTGTCTCTGTCCAGAGTGAACTATAACCTAACTTGAAGTGTGACTAGATTAGGACCTATTCTTATATCAAGTGGTGGAGTCTCAGCTAATCAAAGTGGTCAACTGTTCTAACCTTGTTCAAATAAGAAGTATAAACTGTAAATAGTTGCACTGTCTCTGTACCTTGCTTCTATTTTCTGTGTGCCACTCCCTTTTTTTTCTGGCTGTAAACGTAATGTGCTCACCTGGTGGAAGCATTCTAAACCATTTTTTGTTTTGTTTTGGTTTTTGAGACAAGGTTGTGTTATATAGTTCAGACTGGCCTTGAACTTACTATGTAGCCAGTGATTCTCCTGCCTCAGCCTCCCAAGTGCTAGAATTACAGATATGGACCACCATGCCTGGATTCTAAACTATTTTTTTTATCTACACTGCTTCTTTTTGTAGACTGCTTCTTGATTCTAGTATTGAAAAGGCAAACACAAACACTGAAAATGTCACCCGGGACTTGGAGGCAAATTTATTTAACATCAACAGGCACCGACCTCAAGAAAAAAATGTCAGGCCCTGATTCTTGGTAGTTTGGGGCTTATATAGGATAAACAAGCAGGAAGTACAGAAGCAGAGTACTTGACTATCTTGGATTGGTTCTTACAATATCCATCATAATGACCATTTATGCATCATAGCTGTTTCTAAAAAATGGAAATAACTGGAACTGTAACAGGAACTGCAACCTGGGCAACTAACAGAAACTGAAGTAAACTGCCTGGGGGCGGGGAATTGTCTGCTACATTTCCCCCCTTTTAGTTTCCCAGCAAATTATTGCTGGGCGTGTTACATGTGATCTTCTGAGATAAGGCCCAACTAGAAGCAGTAACATTAAGGCTTCAGTGGTCCTAGGATGGGCCCTATCCAACATCCCTGAGGTTGGAAATTTCCTCCAGGAGTTCCTGGTTTGTTTTCCTTATTATAGGATCTCGCCCTAAGTTGCTTTTAGGATGAACCATGATCAAAAGGTACAATAGATATTGTGAAAGGGAAAAAACTGCTCAAAGGGAAAGAACTGGGATGGAGGAAAGGAGAAAAGAAGGAAGGGGAAAATATATACACACACACAAGATAGCTGAAGTAATTGTGCTACTAATTTCTATTAGTTCATTGAAAGGAACAGTTTGTGCTTAGATTGATCGATTTTGCATGCCTACATCTGGTCATCTGAGCAACTACTTTGAAGATAGCAATATGCAATCTAATAATCATTGTTAATTTTCTATCATCTTGTTTTGAAATTCTGCATCATTTTTATTGTGTTTTTTTTCTTTAAGATAAAAAATTTAAGTGGGTAAAATGTAGGTTCATAGTTTTAGAATCAGGATCAATTTAACAACTGAAAAAAAAAAACCTTTGAGAGATGTATTCTACATCTCAGAGCTCAGGAGGCTGAGGCAGGAGGACTGCCATGAGTTTGAGGCTGGCTTAGACTACAGAGTGAGACCCTGCCTAAAAAGAAAAGAAGAAAAAGAAAAAGTAGATGTACTCTACGTGCAACACTTTCAGATAAACACAACTGGAACACAACCAACTGATGGCTTGCAGGCAGGTGCCCTAATCCCTGGGGTGTTCCCCATCAATATGGACCCATGAATCCCCTTCCTTTCAAATGTGCTGTTGGAGATCTTGTTAGTCTATTTCTCCCTCCACACCTATCCCAGGAGCTCTGCTTTCTATTAAGTGGCAATAGGCTTAACTGACCAACCAGTTATAACGGCTGGTTAATAAATGTAACCAGATTAAATTGCAAACCAAAAGGCTGCCTTGATCATAGGAATTTTAGGGCCTCTTTTCTAATCTTTCAGGGAAAGTGAAGTAATGACATACACAATATTTCACTAGAGAACTCAGAGTCTAAAGGAATAATGGATTCTACCTTTGGCGTTCACTATGTCATTACTGTCTGCTGGCTCACTTCCATTGAACACTATTATATGTTATACCACGCTTTTCTACAATAGTTCAATTAATTCTCATGACTATGAATTCACCAGTTTTTGCAGTGACTCTTTTCAGTTATTTTATATATTGTTCCTTTCCCATCTACATACCGCTGTCTTAAAAGTTTCACAGTTTAAAGTCTGTGCTCTTCTAATATTGGTTTTTAATGTAGATCATGTTAGTGTTAACTAGTCCATTTCCAAGAGCTGAGAGCCTTGAGCAGGTGAGAGGAAGGTGGGTGGGGCAGACATTGTCAGATTTGCACTTCCAAGCAACTCCTCTGCACTCGGTGGAGAACGGATGGTAGGATGCAGGGGTAGCTGGGGACCGACAAGAGGTTGCTCCAGGGCTCTCGGGGAGAGGCAATGTGACACTAGGAACAAACAAAAAAATGGCACAAACATAGTTATAAGATTTCTGGCTTGAAAAATACAGTGGTTGAAGATGTCTCTCATTGAGCCAGATATAGTGGGTTGACTCTTTCAAAAGATATGTCCACCTGGAACCTGTGAATGTAACTTTTCTTAGAAAAAGAGTCTTTGTGGGTGCAGTTAAGAATCTTGAGAACATTCTAGATTATTCTGGGATCTGCTAAGAGGATCTCAGAGAGAGATGGAATACACAGGGAGGAGAACATGCGAAAATTGAGGAAGGTATTGAAATTATACAGCTGTAAGCCAAGAACCACTGGAACTACCAGAAGCGAGAAGAGCCCAGAAAGAATTTTCCATGAAACGTAGCTTGCAGGGGGCGACTTGGTATCACGTGTCTGACCCACCAAGTTTGTGGTGGAGACTAATATCCTTTATTGTATGCACAGGCACTCTGAGGAAACCAGCAGCCGTGTTCTGAGCTGCCCTGTAGAAAGGACAAGAAACTAAGGGAATCCTCTAGCCAGCAGCTTACAAAGCACCAAGTTCTGCCAACAACCATGTGAGTGAGCTTGGAAGAGGATCCTACACCAGCTGAGCACCCACAGGAGACCCAAGCAGAGGGGCTGAGCTGGAGGCATCTAGCTGCTCCGCGCCTGGATTCCCGAACGAGCAGAATGAGGAGATAATATGAGCTGTAAGGCACTGTGTTTGGGGGTAATTTGTGGCACAGCAATTGGTAACTAATGCAGGGCTTATTTACTGTAAGAAGATGAGGGGCTACCAGCAGTGGTGAACCTATGGCACGCGTGCCACAGCCCGCTGTTCATTATTATTGGAAGCTCTGAAAGAATTGCCATCACTGGGCTTGGCTAGTAGGGATGGGAGAAGACTCTGGATGGTTATTGTGGAAGGTGAGAAATGAGTAGTCACACAATAAGATTTCTGGGTAATGTGAGGGCCAGTGTGAACTGAGCAAGCAGGGCTTTATAGCAGAATGAGTTTGCCTTATGCAAAAGGCAATGAGGTCATTATTTTTTTTTCTAGAGGAAATTTTTATTATGTATAGATTGGCCATGGGAAGTAGAACTCTAATCTTTTCCTGACATCGTTGGGGAAATTTATCTTTTTAGCATACTTACTTAGGGCCTATACATTAATCTATTTTCTGTAGCTAACACAGTGTTGTGAGTTACACCTGTAATCCCAGCACTAAGGAGGCTGAGACAGGAGGATCACTGCAAATTTAAGGCCAGCCTGAGCTACGCAGTCAGTTCAAGACCAGCCTGAACTGCATAGTGAGACCCTGTCTCAAAAAACCAAACCAAAACAAACACAGTGAGATTGGAAGGAGAGGGATTTCAGGGAGCTAAATAAAAACCAGGGTACTTAACCTCCTCCAAGGTCCATGCTCCCCATCGCTTAACCACCTCTCACGAGGTGGTCCCATCCACCTCTTTCTGGTCCCATCACTTCTCACACTGTTGTACTGAAGACTGAGCTCCTAACACATAACCCTTCCAGGGACAAAGTTGTGCACCAGGCCATGGCAGCCTGTTACATATGCACCAGACATTCGCTCTTTTTTCTCCAATTGGGATTGAACCTAAGGGGTGCTCTACCTCTGAGTTACATTCCCAGATCTTTTTATTTTTTATTTTGAGACAGAGTCTCACACATTTGCCCAGGTTGGCTTCCAATTTGGAATCCTCCTGCCTCAACTTCCCTTAGTGCTGGGATTATAGGTATGTATTATTATAGGTATGTTCCACTGTACCCAGCTCAGACACCCTTTATTCATTAAAAAATATTAATTGCCTAATAGATGACAAACGGGGATATGGGGCTTGTGTTCCTGTGGGGACCTGAACTAATACACAAACAAGATGGCAACACGTACCATAAAGAAGGGCAGCAGGACAAGAGGAATGGAGAGAAGGCAGGCTAAGGAAACCTAATTAGAGTGGGTTCTGGAAGCAGAAGATAGAGCAGTGAACAGGACAAAGCCCTTGACTCTTGGAAACTCACATTCTAGTGGAGAAAAAACGGAGCAAGCAAGGGTATCATCACATTCGCTGACAGTGTCCTGGTTCGCGTTCCCTGGCAGGATACCCCATGCCACCAATTGAAAGAAAGAGAGGCTCATTCAGGCTCAGGGCTTCAGTCCGTGGTTGGCTGCCCCCAAGGCAGGAAGCGAACGGCAGAGGGACACGGTGGTGGGAAAGATGCTCAGCCCCTGGCAGCCAGGCAGCAGCGAGAGGAGGGAGGAGCCTGGGGCGAGAGGAGGGAGGAGCCTGGGATCAGAGTCCGCCCTTCCAGGCCTCTTGCCCCAGACCCTGCTCCAATCAGGCCCCATCCTAACAGCACATTCAGCTACTGCAGGAACCAACCAATGAATCCACTGGTGAGGAGAACACATAATCCACTTCCAAACACATGAGGCTGGGGAGGGGGTGCGTCTTAGATCTCCACCATATCAGAGAGGATGAAACAGAATCAAGACGGCGAGGTCAGGCCTCTCTGGGAAGGAGTGGGGAGAGTTGAATGCAGGGAGGGAAGGAGTAGTCTCCTGGGAAAGAGGGAAGAGACTCACAGACCCGGGGGTGGCCCTTGCCAATGCTCTCTGCTGAGACTGTGCTCGGAATGCTCAAGTAGTGCTAGTGCTTTGTGAAGTTAGAGTTGCTTTTTTGCTGACAGCACGAAGTGCTTTGGAAGAGGCATAGAGCAGAAGAAAGAGGGGGAAGGTTTCTATTAATATATAGTATCGCCACAGCAAGGGTAAACACTTTATACCAGAGGGTAAAAAGAATAATTACGCAAGCCAAACTCCCTTTTAAGAAGTGTCACAATTGTGTTAATAATAGCAATAAATATTTATTAGGTGCTTATTCTGTGCCTGGCACTGCTCTAAGAGCTTTAAATTATTAACTTATTTAATCCTTTCAGAAACCCTGTGGGATAAGACTATTGATTTAATCTATTTACAGTTCAGGAAACTGAGACACAGATAATGTGCCCAAGGTCAGACTGCGGGCACGCGATGATGTCCGGGCAGGACCCTTTGCCACGTGCTGCCTTCCTCCAAGTCTCTGAAGAAAATTAGAAAATACTGCACTAGAAAATAATGTGCACTATAACTTAGGTTTAATGAAGTGAGTTATAGATGTGAAGGGAGAATTAATTTTAAATATCTTAATGTAGTAAGTACCATTAGATTTTTGGTAGTCAGATAGAAAACAGCTTAGATTTCCAGAAGGTTAATTATTTTGCCTTAGAATTCCAAAAATGTTACACTCTAGGCGTGCACATTAACCTAGACCATTACAGAAATATTTAAAAAGGTCATGATGTATGTCGGAACCTCAGCTACTAATATGTTGTATCCCTCACAACCATCGGGAAAAACTCAGCCTTATCCTGGATAATAGTGATTCTTCGTGCTTTATAGCGTTGCTCTTCTACAACAGGCTCAAATGCTCTGCGTTTTATTTTCCTTGTTAGTTTTGAGGTCAGTCTATTAATGACATTTTCATAGAAATAGCTTCTTAAAGAATTGTTTGCTTGTTTACAGCAGTTTCAGATTCACAGCCGAATTGAGAGGAATGAAGGGCCAGAGGTTTCCCCTCTGCATGGCTTCCCTGGTGCCAACTTCCTCCACCAGAGTGGGACATGTGTTGTAGTTGTTGAACCTGCACTGAGGCTTTATTCCCTGGAGTGCATAGCTTACATTAGTGTTCAGTACTTAGCACCTCCTGTGAGGTTAGACATACGTATAGTGCCGTGGATCCACCATTCTAGTATGATACCAAATATTTTCACTGCACTAAAACTCCTCTGCGCTCCACCTACCCAGCCTTCCCCTTGCTTGAAGTCTTGGCAGCCACTGATTTTTTAACTATCTGTATAATTCGTCTCTTCCAAAATGCCATAGCAGAAAAGAATCAAACACTATGTACAGGGCTGAGGGGCTAGATACAGGACTCAAGGTCACCCCTTCACCAACCACTCAGACACATCTAGAGGCGCGCCTTACTAATCTCCTAAGTGGCTCCTAAGCGGATCAAGTTGACATTTAAGTTTAACCATCACAATAGTTGAGCCAGTTTATTTGATAAGCAGCAGAATTTCCCACACAGCGTGGTCTCTGCTCTCCCTCCAGTCCGCTCCTTGGGAGGGTCCCACCGATGGTGGCTCGCTGAGCATCCCTTGGGCCTGACCTCACCTGTGGCATCTGAGGCAGCACGTCCTTGGTACACACTCACTCTGAGCAGCTTTGGGGGACTTGCCTGTGAAGAAGAAATCACCTGTACCCTCAGGAACTGCAGATCACAGCTAGGAGGGTGGAATATGAATGAGTAGTGACTCAAGATGACAAACACCGCATTAACTCTGTAGAAGAGGTGTAAAGAACACTATAAAACAGATGTCTGCCCCAAGAAAACCAGACTCATGAGAACTCTGCCTTAGGGCTGTCTTTGTCAAGGATCATTTCTTTACAAGGAGGAGACATTTGCTCAAACTAGCTCAAGTCAAAAAAGTAATTTATTGGAAACATAGCAGAGATGGTTGGGCCAGGGATATAGCTCAGCGGCAAGTGCAAGGTCCTGAGTTCGATTCCTGGTACCAAAAAAAACCCAGGGATGGTGACAGAGCCTGTGAATGGTAAGCGAGGCCGACACAGGAGGGACTGTGAGTCCACAGGGAAGGTTCCTCTCCCTTCCTCCCTGGAGCCACACAACCTCCCGTTGCTGCTTGTTAGTGCTTACTTCCCCGCAGGGCGCAGTGCCTCGCTCTTCTCCGGGCTGCACAGACCTGATCCCCCACCCTCAGCTCCTTAATCCAAGCTGCCAGAGGAGACTGATTAGGGTTCCTGAATCACATTTCCCAGTAAACAGAGGATGACACGGGCCTCTCTGGCTAAAACAGCTCTGATACAGATGGCGCCACTGTAAAGCCAGGTGTGGAGGCGCACACCTGTAATCCCAGCAGCTGGAAGGCTGAGGCAGGAAGATCACCAAGAGCCTGAGATCAACCTCGGCTGTGAATTCAAGGCAGCCTGAACTACGCAGCCAGAGCCCGCCATCAGAAAGCCAACAAAACAAAGTAAAAACCAAACCAAATAGAACAAGTTTCATTGTATATTTTTTACACCTCTGTCTACATGGCTAATTGTTGCAATCCCAGCACTGATATAAATATTATTTATTGTTTTCATAGTTTCTACTATGGTTTGGGGAGTGTGTCTCCCAAAGTCACATATTCTGGAAGCTTGGTGATAGGATGGCCGTGTTGAAGTGGTGGGACTCTAAGAAGTAATAATGCCTAATATAAGGTCATCAGGTCCCTAGGGGGAACTGCTCTGGGAAGGGCTTCATGTAGCTCCTGCAGGACCCTGATTTGTTCCCACAAGATTGAGTTGTTACAAAAAGTCGTGGGTTCTAAAATGGGTAGGCGCATGAGGCGAGCCAGCTCGAGAAGGTGCCACTGCTGGACCATAGGGCTCTCTGGAAAGCAGCTTTGTAGACAGCAGTAGCTGGGTTATTCTAGAAACAGGAGGAGACCAGTGATAATGGGGCTAATAATTTCATAGTAATTGAAGTGCAGCAGGGATGTGGCCAGAGAGGCACCAGTTCAGGACACCAATGGCTAAGTGTCTCGATCCCACATGGTCAATTCATTACTCTTTTCTTTCTGGCTCCTACAAAAGGTCTATTCCTCCCGTGGTAATTCAGGTTGGGCTCGGGGAGATACTGGTGCAATAACACCCAACCCTCAAGTCTCAGTGGCATCAACACACGTGTATTTCCTATCGCACATGTTGAGGGCAGTTCGGGAGGAATTTCTGCTCTGCATGATGCCCTGTGAGATTCTGCACAGGGGAAACAGCTGTACCACACCCGTGGACATATCTTTTTGTTCTGTTTTTTTGAGGCAGAGTTACACTATGTAGTCCAGGCTGGCCTTGAACCAACTATGTTGCCTTAGCTGGCCTCAAACTGGGGGCGATTTCCTTGTCTCAGCCTCCAGAGTGCTGGGATTATAGGCACGTGCCCTCATGCCTGGCTCTTTGTGGACATATTTTCTGAAATGCAGGTTAGATACTAACTACTCTGCTCAAGAAATCCTCTAATGTCTGTCACTTTCTTTTTCTTTCTTTCTTTCTTTTCTTCCTTCCTTCCTTCCTTCCTTCCTTCCTTTCTTTCTTTCTTTCTCCCATTTCTTCCTTCTTTCCTTCCTTCTTTCTTTCTTTTCCTTTTTCTTTCTGCAGTCCTGGAGTCTTGCTAAATTGCCCAGTGTTGTATTGAACTTGCATCCTCCTGCCTCAGCCTCCCAGAGTGTTGGGATTTCAGAAATGTCCCTGATTCTCTAATGTTTCTATCACATTTGGAAAACAATTCGGCTTCCTCGCTGTGGCAAGGTGATATGAACCCGTCTGTCCTTTTCCTCCTCTCTGTCGTCCCCCAGGCCTTATCTGTGACACTCACTCATACTAAGCTCCTTCTTGCATTAAGAGCTTTGTTGGAACTGTCCAATCCACCTGTAACCTTCTTCCTTCCACTTATAGATGGGTGGGCTTCTTCTTGTCACTCAGATATTAATTGAAATGTCATTTGCCATTCTCTTAAATTTTCATCTGCTCTCCATATCCCCCACTAGAATGTCAGCTCAAGGGGAACATGGAGCTTGCCTGTCACGCACACTAATATGTCCCCAGTGCCCACAGGTCTCAGTGTGCATCATCTGAATGGGTTTAACCACACGGACATTAAAGTAGCCTTCCCAAAGGGCCAAAAGACAGGGAAGTGTGCTTAAGATTTCCCATGATGGGTTAGTTTTCCTGTAACTCACAATATGAATCTTGCTACTTGGTTTTCTTGTCTTCAGAGGGCCACTGGAGTCATTTTTATTCAGGGCAACAATAAGATGTCTTAAATTCATGTTTGTATCATGAGCCTATTCCTGTCTTCAGGTTTCGTCCTCAGGTTTCACCCATACCTGAAGTAAGGACTCAATAAGGGGAAGCTATGTTCCTAATGTTCACAGCCCAACAGAGTCCTCCTTCAGGTGCTCAAAGATTCTGAACCGTTTGCTTCTATTAAGAAAACAAAAACACTGCCCGCAAAGGCAGTCAGGTACCTTGAGTGGGGTCCCTAAAAGTGGTCATGACTATCTGTGCTGTGATATTAATTATCAATAATCCCCTAAGTACTTTCCTAACCAGAGAGTGAATCTGCTGTGAGATCAGGTGTTGGGTCAAAAAATCAACAGCAGTTAAGTGCTAAGTGAGCACATCTTATGTAAATAATCTTAATAGCAATAATAAGAGAGGTAATTGTTCACAGGTGTCATTTCCTGGGGGAAAAAAATCCACCTTTTCTTGCAAGAGAAGATGCTAATAGTTTCATTAAATTTATGAGCCTTAATTAGCACACTGCTGTTCTAATTACTGTGCTAGTCCTGAAATCATGTTCCTTCACTCTCCTTCTTAAGCACATGCGTACGCAATCAGCCACTTCTTCATGAATCTGCACATCTTGGCAGAACCTGCACATGTATCTTCAACAATGGTTATAACTCTTCTAAAATCAATTCACCAGTCTCTCTTAGTCTTTCTCCATGGCTCTTTATCTTCCCTGCATGCGTGAATACACACACACACACACACACACACACACTTTCTTGTTTGCAGTGTAATATATACATCAGGAAAACATTGGTTTCTTTATCAGCTGTTCTACTTATCTTCTAAATTATAAGTTCTTTGATTTTGTCTTGTTTTTCAGACATTTACCATGGCAAGAATAGCTAACATGAAATTTCTGAAGGTACTTTGTATTTTCCTTCTTCTTTTTATTTTGGTTTCACTATATAGTTCAGTCTAGATTTGAACTCACTATAGAGCCCAGGCTGGTTTTGAACTTGCAACGATCTTCCTGCCTCAGCCTCCCAGTGCTGGAATGACAGGTGTGCGCCCACCATGCCTGGATTGAAGGTGCCTGAGTGTCTGGCTCATGTGTAACTTTGTTCTTCATACTCTTCCCTTTCACATTCCAGTTTTGATGATGAAGATGGCGCTATACTGCAGCTTCCATGCATCATGCTTACCATATGCAAGCTATTGGGCCAAGAGCTCTAAATATTACCTCATTCAATCTACTCAACACATCCATAGGGAGATTATTACATACTTAGTTAACAAAGAAGATACAGAAGCTAAGAATATAAGTAGCACTATGGTTTAACTATGTCCCCTCAGAAGCATGTATAGAAAACTTCATCTCCACCATGCTAGCGTAACGGGTTAATATTATCCCTAAGTTATTGCAGACTGATCAGGCTTGTAATCTCCCCAACAAAGGTATGACAAAGACCTAAATAAAAGAGACACGTGGTATGATTTTAGGGTTCCAGGAGGTCCAAAACCCTCTAACAGAATTCAAGATTCTCTGGGAGCTAAGACAAAGATCTTCTCTGGGCGGCCTGTATTTATTTAGTTAACAAACAAAGGAGGCAACAGTGAAGAAAGTCCGGGCATCAGCACAACCATTCAAGGACCTTGGAAGTCTGCTCAAGGACTTCTCCAAGTAATACATTGTTAATTTAGGAGAACTATGTTAGCTCCAGGAAGGCCTTCACCACAGGAGTGAGATGCCTGCAGCTACAGTCTTTATCTAGTTAACTGGGGTTGGAGACAAACATCCTCAGTGGTGACCTTTTCTTGTCTTTTAAGATGTCATGGCTTCACAGGCGACTATAGGCCTCAGCCACGACCAGTGACTCAGAGGTTCACTTACTATGAGTCCACTGCCCATCTCCAGACAAGGGGCCTGGGCCTCAGGCAGACTCACAAGTAAACATGGAAAGCCAACTCGTTAATTTAAATCCTGCTCAGCCGCTTCATAGTGGTCTGCATCACTCACTAGTGCTAAGAGGTGGGGCCTTTAAGAGCTGACTAGGCCTTGAGGGCTCTGCCCTCATGAATGGCTTAACGGCACCGCCATGGGAAAAGGTTCCTTCTAGAAGGACAAATTCAGCCCCATTTCCTTTTCCCTTGCCTTCTCTTTACCTTTTGTCCACATGAGCCCCCTGTGATGTTTTATGATGCAGTAAGAGGGCCTCCCCAGAGGCTGGCAACTAGATCTTGATATTCCTGCCTCCAGAACTAAGAGAAAATACAGGGCTGGGGATATAGCTCAGTGGAATAAGTGCTTGCCTAGCAAGTGCAGGGTCCTGAGTTCGATCCCCAGTACCGGAAAAAAAAAAAAAGGATAGAAAATACAATTTCTGGTCATGAGAAATTACCTACTTGTGAGTGTTGTTATAATAGCACCAAAGACAAGTTGCTTGCTCAAAATCCCATAAATTTATCTTTTTCTTTCCTTGTGAGACTTCAGTTACAATTACAGAATAAAATGGAATGTTCTAGAAGATGTTTCATGCTCTTTCCTTTGTTTTTCATCTATTTTTGGTCTGGATATTTTCTTTTAAACTGTTGTCCAATCTATTGATTTTCTCTTCAGCTATGTCTAATGTGCTCTTTAACTAATGAGTATTTAATTTATTGTACTTTTCAGTTGTACTATTTCCATTTTGTTCTTTTAAAAAGCTTTTCAGTTCTTTTACCTAAATTCTCCATCTTTCCATTTAATTTCTTGAATACAATACACATAACCACTATACATATGAAAATCTACTTTAAGGTATTTTCTATTTGTTTATGGTCTCCCTTCTAATTCAACTGATTCAGTATGTTAAAAAATTATTCCTAGTTATTTTTGAATGAGTGCTAGACGTATGCATAAAAATTGTCAAGAAAATTTGAGGCCATGGATAAAGCTATCATCCTTCATGGTTGCTCTGCTTTGAACCTGAACTACCCCCAAAGGCCCAGGTGGCAAAGGCTTGCTCTCCAGCCTGTGGTTCCCCTAGGAGGTGACAGGACCTGTAAGAGGTAGAACCTAGTGGGAGGTCCTTAGGTCAGCAGAGTTATGTCCTTCAAGGGCATACAGGAACCCTGGCCCTTTCTCCCTTCCTTTCTTTGCTTTTTGACTGCCATGAGGTGAATATGTATCCTCTGTCACATGCTCCTGTCATGGTGTTCTGGACCAGCATGATCCACATCAACAGAAGGGGTATGTAGTCATGGGCCAAAACCTCTGAAATCAGGAGCCAAAAATTATCTTTCTACATAAGTTGATTATCTCAGGTATTTTGCCACAGTGATGGAAAACTAACACCATAGCAGATTTATATTTGCTTTTGTCTGGAAATGTGAATAACTGTCTCTAATTTCAGGATGAGCTGTAGCTTTTCCAAGATCTCAACTGGATGGCTGGGCGATTCTTGAAGGTCTCTTAGCCCTGGCTGGGCCCTAGTCTCAGTGTCTCCTCAGCACTGCTAACCTCTGATCTGTCTAGCTTTCTGCTTCTGTCTACGAGCCATGCTGTGTAGGAGAGGGCCATGGGTCCTGTGGGAAATTCTCAGGGTTTTCTTTATTGTAATTCCCTCCTTTCTAGTGCTCCTCCCTTCCACCCCAATGAAACCCTGCTTTGGCAGCTGTGAACTCCAATCTGTCTCATCTTGTAAGGCAGCCATACTCGGCCTGGCTTCCATTTTTCTGGGTCACACTTTGGAAAAGACTCTAAGGGAGGGAGGGAAGGTGAAACTAGGACTCACTTTGTGAGCTTTTCTTCTCTGATGTTTTATAACCTTATGTTTGTTGCTGCCAAATACTGAGTTATTCTTTTAAACTACCTATGGTAGGAAGAATTCTAAGCTCCCATGACGCCTCCCATGAACATACCCTATATAATGCCCTTCTCTTGGGTGTGGGTGGGGCCTGTGAACATATGGATGTCTCTTTCATGATCTGGTTATGCTAAAAGATGATGGGATTTTACAGGTACAATTCAGGATCCCAGACCAATTGATTTTGAGTTAATAAAATAGATTATATGAGGTGGGTCTGATTTACTCAGGTAAATGCTCTTGGCAGAATTGCACCTTTCCTGGAGCAGCTTCCTGTTGGCTGTGAGGAGGCACAGTTTCTGCCTCTGGACAGAGGCGGCCTCTAGGGCCTAGTGACCTCTCAAACCTCCAGATGAAAAGGTACCCCAGCTGACACCTCGACTTCAGCTTCGTGAAACCCAGAAGGGGAAGAAGGCAACCAAGGGGACCCAGTTGCTCTGTATTCAGACTCCTGACCCAGGAAACCTTGAGATAAATGTGTGTTGCTGCAAGCTAAAAAGCTTGTGATGGTTTGTTATGCCACACTATTGGGTTGTGTTCAGACTGGACCAGCTTCCTCAAACAAACTTGGTTTCTCTATTATTCAATGGCTGAGGAAGTTTCATAAATGGAGCCACCCTCCCTCGCTTCCTGTGCTGCTGGAGGTCAAACTTAGGCTACCACCGATCTACATCCCACACCCAACTGTTTCCCAAAAGATTTTCACTGTGCACCCTTCTTGTCCAAATGTCCTCTGTGACCGTTCAACCCTTAGCCAGGTATTCTATTGAGTTTTATCTACTCAAGTTTTCAACTTCTTTGAGGGTCATCTGGCAATTTCGATTTTGTTTGGAAATCATCTATTTTTTTAAGGTTTTATATATCTTTTACAGGATTGCATACACTGTTTTCATGTCATTATACCATCTCTAACTCTGGGATTATGTCTTCTTTCATATTCCTAATGTTCGATAGTTTTGTTATTGTTAGGTTTAGCATATTATTTCATCTGTTTTTTAAAAAGTACTGGCGTTTTATTTATTCTTTCTGTTGTTTCTGATTGATTTCAGATTTTACCTTTTAAATCTTTGTAGTTTCCTGGTCTCTATAATTGGTTCTAATTTCTCTCTTTGCATTTAGAAAAAGTCCAAAGTAGTTTAAACTATATCACTTGTGGCTAATCTTATTTCATCTAGATGCCCGATACAATTATTTTGATGCAAATCCTAGACATGTAATTTTGTCCTATAACTATTTCAGTATATACTTTAAAAAGGATCTAAAAATAAAATGCTGGGTATGGTGGTGACCCCCTATAATCCCAGCACTTGGAAGCTGAGGCAGGAGGATCGCCATGAGTTTGAGGCCAGCCTGGGGTATCTAGTGAATTCTAGGGCCAACATGAACTACATGATACTTTGTTGCAAAAAACCAAAAAAAAGTACATACTGTACCTGAAAAATATAAAAATAGTTCCTTAATATCATCAGTGTGTAGGGGGTTTTTTAGGGAATGAGCCTGAGTCAATTTCGGACTGCCATCCTTCAGAATCCCCACTGGCTCTACGGCATGGTTTCCCAGCAGTGGCTCTAATTCATAATAAGAAACACATTTTGTACTGTGCGCAGTACATTAATACCTACGTGCATAGCTGAAACCAACACTGCCCTGAGCAACACATTTACCACACGGACTTGTCTTACCTTCCTGCCGTTTAAATGTTGGCTGCAATCCACTAAATTGATTTCCCATTACACTGTTAGTTATATTATCTGCATTTTGAAAATAATCCTATAAAGCAAACTTCTAAATATTAAATTAACTGAAAAGTTCATGAGATGAGTTTTAGATATCTTTTCGGAAGAGAGGGACAGAGAAAAAGCCTTTTATCTGCTAAGTGACTGGGGTTTCAAGCCAAACCATTACAAGTTCAGGCCATTCAGAGCTGCACTTAACTGTATTATTTATGACGCTTCCTGTGTGAGAACCCACTCATCTGTACAGATATTTGAGATCCCACTGCCAAGTTTTTCTGTTTATCTTTCTGGTCATTTCTGCCTACAATTTCGTTCTTTATTTTGAACACCAGAGATTCAGACGAAAGCAACCAGTAGTTATAAAAAATTCACATGAAGAAATGAACTCCTTCAACATTATAAGCATAGTGAAGATCTTGCCACATCCATCTGTAGTGATTCACTCTATTTTGCACATATTTACTGCATTTCAACAAGTAGATTCCTCCCAGAATTGAGCAGGCTGAGGCAGGAGGATCACAGTGACTTCAAGGCCAGCGTGGGCTACATAATGAGTTTAATAGCAGATCCTACTGCATAGTAAGACCTTGTCTCAATCCCTCCTTCCCATTAAAGTAGGTTCCTTGGTTTTGACCTTCAAATAAATGGAAGATACTCATTTTGTGCAATCTAAAAGAGCTTTATTTAGTATATAATTTCCATACAATTCAGTACAACAAATTATAAAAGCTCTTTGTAAGATTTTACCCGCAGGATTTTAAAAACAGAACCTTAACTGCCACAAGAAAGTGAGCCACTCTCATCTTAAAAGCTTTTCTCCCATGAGCAAACCATCACCCTCTCCTAGGCTAAAAGGTTGTTATGTATAAAATATTTGGGAGCACATTAACCAAGACACATGATCTGAGAAAAGTTTGATATCTTCCTATTAATGCTGAGGTCTGGGTTAAATTTTTTAAATACTTATATGTTATTTCAGGTCCATTTTGATCAAGGATAAACCAAAGTTTTGACATCATAGTAAAAATTAATGCGGAGGTGGTATACACATTTTTATTTTTAGTTCCTTGTGAAACAAAGATGCAGACCAGATGAAATATCTATACATGGTCCTTGTCCCTAGCAGCACTTACCTAACACACACACACACACCAATTTCTTAAACTGAACTGGACTCACACAGGTCAGGAAAATCACCTTTAAAGAGACAGCAGATGGCCCAGATCATCCTTTACTGACTAACCTCCTAACACGTCGGAAATGAATTGCTGTTCTGTAAAAGCCTATAGTAAAAGCGATGCGGATCTTTCTGGGTAGAATTTCTATTAGCCAATTGTGATTATGACAAGTAGCTGGTCATTTAATTAAGTCGGTTAAAACAGGGACAGATAATATGTGTATATCTTTTTCCTGGTGCTGCGCCTAGGACCCAGGGCCTCGCACGTTAGGCGGGCGCTCTACCACGGAGCTGTGTCTCCAGCCCTCCGTCTTCTAACACTCTGCCCTGAAGGCAAGGCCTTTCCTTTGCGTAGCGATCCAGAGACTGCAGTTCTACTTCCTGCAGAAATCACACCGACAACGTGATTTGGGTACATTTTAATACCTTCCTGTTAGTTTAGGCCTTTTAAAGGTGGACTGAATACCTAGACAAATTTTCTTGATTTTTTACGTTTTCCCCAATATTTTCATTCTTTTAAATTGTGATGAATCGAAAAGCAATTTTCTGAGCGATTCCCCATTTATCCAGTCTCACCAAGGCGTTCAAGTTAACTTTCGTAGAAATAACTCTAGCGTTTTACACCCACTTCTCCCAGGTTTGCACACAGCTGCCTGAGCTGCGCACTCACAGTAAGGACCCGCAGGAGGAGCTCTGCGAGCAGCATCCCAGGCAGGCGGGAAGCAAGCGCGCTGGGGGGGGTGGGGGGTGGGGCACGAGCGGCCGGGCTGTGCCCTCTGCCTGCTGTGTGGGGCTTGGGCAGGAAGCCCGCGGGAGGGTGGGGACTTCAGAGCTCTGGGGCGTCACAAGTGGAACCAACTGTAAGTACTCCTACTGTACTGAGGGGCTGCTTTTGACCGCTAAGCCAGGAGCAAAACCAGAGAGTGTTTCTGTCCAGAAAGAGAGAGCTCTAATTGGAGGTTATCACCAAACACGGAGCAGCCCCCGAGGCTTGTGTGTTGGGGAGCTCAGGCCATACGGCTCTTGCTTTGGCTTGCAGAGAGGCTGGAGGCCACGGCCAGGCCAGATGCTCTCCCTGTCTCCTCCCCTGTGCTGCAACAACAAGGTCACGGACAAGAAGCCTGACAGGTACTAAACACAGCTAACAGGATTTGTTGGGAAACGGGATCATCAGGAAATAAAACCTCCTACCGTGCACGGTCACAGTGTGTTGGAAAGAGTGTCTGTATGGGCTCCGTCTTGCAATTTATTATTTTTTTGGCACTTTATATTTTTCACTAAAGACCAAACACTAAATGTTTTGGCAACAGTGTCACTGTGAAAAGAATCAGGGTACACCATCAACGTGGCGAGGGTGAGCATACAAATTTAAGTACATACTCCTTGTATAGTGAGACTCCAAATATTTAGACTAATACACACAAGAATATTTAAAATAAATTTAAACAGGCCTGAAAAAGTAACAGAGTTTGTAAAAAACAAAACCATATAGTGTCAACACATTGTACCTTACATGTGCTTGGTTTCAATTAGAGTAAGGCACCGCCGAAGGATGTACTGACCCGTGCTGTCAGCTACAACAGGCATGCATCATTACTGGCTTAATTAAAGTTTTAGTACTGATTAAAATGTTTTATTATTGTATTATCCTAAACTGCAGTGGTCTCCAACCTTATTAAGGAATACAGGAAAGATATAATTCAGGAGTTTCAGTTGCATACTTTAATAACCCAGCTATTGCCAATTTTTTATTCAAATAAGTTTTGGTAAAAGCCAAGTATCCTATGTCCAACAAGACAGTGTAAAAATGTTTTTGAGCACTGCTTAATAAGTAGTAGCTGAATACTAAATCACGCGAACGTGTGATGTTATCCATCTTGATGCTGATGGCAATTTACTTCAATACAACTGCAAGGAGAAACATTTAAATCATTTCCAACCGGCAAGAACATGGGAGAACGTTAATTTCATTAGCCAGCTTGATTTAATTAGATGGACAATACGTGTTTATCAGCAACTTTTACAAGTCCCTAATTATTAGAAATGAATTATAAAAGCAATTATCAAAAACTCTGAGCAGGTATGTGTCATCTTCTTTGTTGTTACACATAAGCACGACTTAGAGGCACTTGGTTACCTTTTAGTGTGGAAAAGGATAACATTACCAGGGCCCACAGTGTAAGATTGGAGACCACGGGTCAACTTGGTATGAAAATGCTGTCTGCCAAAAATACTGCACTAGTGAACTAGTCAAGATACCATGTTTAAAAAATATTCAGAATTTGCAAGGTTCTAGGCTGTAAAAAATACAAAGGCTAAAAACACAAAAAGTTTATAAAATTTCGCAAACCCAGTAAATTGAAATGAGTAAGAAATGAAGCAAACTATTTTACTTGCAGGAGAGATTAGAATATCAATAGGTTTTTTTTTTAATAATAAGACTAAAAAGTAATGAATTCTACTTGCCTAAATAAGACTTCTGAGAACTCAATCACACAGAACTGGTAACATTTTTTCTGTGCCCAGCATTAAAACAGTGTTTTAATGTATGACACAGACTAGTAGATACACAATGTCTCAGACAGAGTACAATAGGATGTTTACTTTTTTTTTTTTTTTTGTGGTACTGGGGATCGAACTCAGGACCCTGCGCTTGCTAGGCAAGCGCTTATTCCACTGAGCTATATCCCCAGCCCCTGGATGTTTAAAATACATACAAAGACCTAACATGATTTTTCTGTTGTTCATGTTAAAACCAGGAAAATCTGAAAACATTATAAGATTGTAAGATGAAAAAGGACAATAAAGAACTTTTAAGAAAACCACCAACTAAGAAAAAAAAAACCTACCAATTGGTCTTCACCAGTGAAATGATGTTAAATAATTTATACATCCTCTCATTCTGCTCAGCTGTAAGTTAACTGAAAAGCAGAAGTATTTCTTATCTGGATTCAGTCCCTCTCTGTCAGGGTGGTGGGCAGCTGTCCATGCATCCTGGAACACACACCATTCCACCCAAGAGCCAAACGCTGGGTAAGTTTTAGGAAGTTGTGAACATTTAGTTAATTAACATTAGAAGATGTGAAAGACAGAGACAAGACAAAAAAAGACTTCAGCTTTTGGAAGATGACGCTTGTGTAAACAGCTGCAGGATGTCTGCATGTCACAGCTTTTGGGTACTGGTGACCCATTCATCCTGGAACATCAGCTACCAATCCCCCTTAGGGTACAGTTCCACTGTATCCAAAATGGAGAAGGGCTAGAATGTCTGCTACTTGTTCCTGGACAGCTTGTAGACGTGAAAGGTCTTGTTCTGAAACACCCTGGTAAAGTGTGCCATGTAGGGAGGCAGATTTCTTTTGATCTCTTCACAGAAGCGAGGGTGGGCTGCAGGCTTCAAATCAGGATCATTCTCTCCTGGGCCATCCATCATCTAAACCCAGAACAAACCCACACTCAATTTGGGGTAAAACACAATTGTGAGATACAGCAATAGAACACAAAAATAGAGTGAATGTTGAATTTGTGAAAATACAGTAAAAGACACATCGTCCTGGGCAGCTACTTTGAAGATAACAATATGTAATACAACAACCACTGTTAATTTCCTATCATCTTGGTTTGAAATTCTGTATTGTTTTTGTGTTGTTTTGTTTTTGTTTGTTTTGGTTCTTTTCTCTTTAGAATAAAATTTTTAAAAAGATGTACTGTCAAGAATGATGTGTGTTTGAAAAGAAGGGAGTATTGTGAAGGGGATTAGTCATAATGTATCTTTTACTGTAATAGTTTCTTTTTGAATTTAAATATTCACTGTAGGTTTTTGCAATCAATCAATTATGGAAATTTCTGTCAAATAAAAATTTTACAAACAAAAATTAAAAAAACTTTATACTGTGTCCTCATCCACCTTATCTACCAGATCTGGCACCATATAACTTCTGGCTCTTCTCCAAAGTGAAAGTGGCCATGAAAACTATCTATTTTGCATGGCTTCTGTCATTGAGGCAGCCATAACAGTGCAACTACAGATACTCATGAAAGAGAACTTCCAGAACTGCTCCAGAAAGTGGTAATAATGATGGGATAACTGTGTTTGAAGCAAGGGGGAGTACCTTGAAAGGAATGAATGGCAATGTATCTTTTACTGTAATGAATTTAAAAATAACAAATAGTCACCATATTTTTTATCATACCTCACAGGTATTAGGTTTCCTTAAGAATGTCAGTGAAACTGAGTATTATTGCATTGTCAATGGCTGCTAAAGATCACTTGGCTCATCCTTTTTTCTCTTCAGAAGTGCAGACCAAGGCCGATAAGGGGGGCTGAGCATCACACAATGGTCACCATTAACAGCAAAGTCAGAACTAGAACCTGGATCTCCTTGTTCTTAGAAATGTACTACATATTGTCTCTCTCGCAGAAATGAAATACACAGAACTACTCTGACCAGAGAAAATTTTCCAACTCATCGATGCATAAGTGAGAAAAAGCCATACATAAAGGAAAATTTGAACATGTGTCATTAGTCTTTACCGCCTCTGAATTCAAGAAAGTTACTACTATTTTCCTGGGGCAAAAACTTGAATCTTAAATCCCTGACTTGTTTTCAAGTTTAGGCTATGCTTGTCATTTCAACCCATCCATTTACATTCAACCCTCAGCTTTTATACCCGCTGTCAGCCCTGGTTCTAAAGGCAGAGATTTCTATTTCAGACCCAGCACAACTTCAAAAACTTTTTCCTTGGAGTGAGAAAGGAAAGATCCATAGCTTGTTTTTCTGCTCTGGAGTGCAAGCTTAGCCACAGAAGGCTACCTCTGAGGCTGTGTGTGTGGGGACACAGGACCCCGAAGGGGGCAGAGGGAGAAGGAACGGCAAGAAGACCAGACCCTGCACTTGGGAGTGGGGGGGCCTGCAGCTGGCAGTTACCCATGGATGAGCCATGGGAGGCTTTAGCAGTTTTGTTTTTTGTTTAAATTTTATGCACAACCTTATCATGCCAACCAGCCAAAGACAGAGTTGCTGTGTAACATAGACCTGGGCACCCAAGGGTCCCTCCCCCCTTACCTGGGCCCTGTGGCAGTCACTGAAGTGCTATGGCAGGGGTTCTACACAATGGAAGGGACAGAGGACTTGATTTATGAGACTATTCTAATAGTGCGCTGCCCATCTATAATCCCAGTACCCTGGGAGGTTGAGGCAGGAGGATTCTAAGTTCAAGCCCAGCCTGGGCAACTTAGTGATTTAGCGAGACTGTCTCAAAATAAAAGGTAAGAAAGGGCTGGGGATATGGTGCCAAGGCCCTGAGTTCAATAGCCAGTAGAGTAACACACACACACGTACACACACACACAGAGTTAAAAGACTTTAGGATTCAAATTGATTGCAATTGCACTCCGGGAGAGTCCCGCTGTGTGAGGTGCCATGCTCACGTGTCCATTGGCGACATCCAACAGGTCCCGCAGCCGGCAGCCCCGGCGGTGCCTGCGCTCATAGCAGATGCTGTCTTCCAGGATCACATAGTCAGTGCCGAAGGCCTTCAGGAGGGCATGCACTTCCTCTGGGGACCTCTTTGCATATATCTGGTAAACCTTCAAAACGCAATCAAAACAGAGTAAGGCAAAATACCTCTCAGCTGCTTGTGAGTTAATCGAGGAATGTGCTATAACTGCCCATGGAGGGGACTCTGAGGCTGAAACCCACAGGTGTCCCCCGCGCCTGCCAAGGCCACTGCTGTAATCACTTACCTTTAGTCCTGCAGGGAAAATTTCCAAAACAATATTGTAATTATCTAGCTGTGGGCAGAGGGGAATGAGTCATGCTGAATGCACTGGGTGCAGACACCAAATGCACTTGGAGTAGGAATGTGCCTTTTGACCTTTGAATATATTCATCAGTAGATGCCACTTCTGACAACATTTCACCAGCGTCAATAACACAGCCCAGCAAGTAAGACAACAAAAGGGGCCCAAAGCACCACAGTCCAGTGCCAGTGAGGGTGCAGTGTGGGGTCATCTGCTGGGAAGGGAGAGACCCAGCCGCTGCTGCTGGCACAGGTGGGGGTCCCCGGTCCTCAGCTGGGACAGCACTTGTCCACTGCCCACTACACTGCGTATCACTTGATCAGAAGACCCTGCCATCCATCACCACTTCCTGCCCTTCCCTGAGCACAAGGAAGCTGTGGTGGCCCTTGCACAGGGCCCGCCAGGGTCCCTGTGAGCACAGGGACTGAGTGTCCTGTGTTTGGGACCTGGCACTGGGGAAGGCAGTGTGGAGAATGGAGGGCAGGGTAAGAGAAGTGCTTCCTGTGCTGCCCTGACTCCCAGGGATGCGTTCCTGACCTCCGGGCTGAGTGGGAGGGCCTAATTCAGTAGCTCACATGCATGGGGGAAACGGGAGGCAGGTGAGCTGCTTCCACTGAGAGGGTCGTGAGGCTGGTCCTCCAACAGTCAGGCAGAAGGCGCTCACAGAGGCCTTCCAGAGATCGAAGTTTGCAACTGAAGACTAGCATGAAGATCTTCATAATGCCTGTCTCAGGGAGCAGCACGGTCCCTCTCGGAGAAGTTGGTGTTTTCTGTAGCTCTCCAGCCCAGGCAGAACCTCCTCCCAAACTTGCCACCCTTCTACTGAACCTGGAGCTGTCTAGGACACCTGGGCCAACTAACAAACTCCCATTTTAGCAAGGAGTCTTAAGTTGAGGTGATTTCCATTACAAATACAGGGCACTCAGGAAAAATCATTGAAGTCTGAAACCCTGTGGGTGAGGACTAAGGGTGGCAGATGTGCTCCTGCACTGGAGACTGCGGTGCAAGTAGAAGTAACTGCACAGAGGGTGACAGACAGTGCCGCACGTGTCCCAGGCGTTTCACAGCCGGGAACTGGTATACACAGATATCGCTGCATTTATAAAGATGCACATATAGGTTTATTATTTGGAGCACTGTATGCACAGCTGCAAAAGATGGAGTCAGGCTGTGTGGTTAAATAAAATATGCTACATCTGCATAGAATATATGTATCTTTAAAATTAACAAGGAAGCTACTAATATACTGAGACAGAATGATTCCTAAACTATATTATCAAAACAGCAAGGTATACCATTACTTCTTTAGTTTAAAAAAAGGCAGACAGTAATATGAATACGTATGTGTGCGTGTACTTGTTTGTAGAGGCATAAAATCCCCAATGAGGGGTAAAGAAGAAACCAGTACTTCCTGGGAAGAGAACTCGCCGCTGGGACACAGGGACGGGAGAGAGACTTTTCATTACATTTCCCTTCAGACGTTATGACCTTTGAAGTGTGCGACTATATTACCTATTTAAAAGAACAGCTGGGTGTGCTAGAACAGGCCTGTAATCCCAGCACCTTGGGGAGCCTGAGGCAGGAGGATTGCAAGTTCAAGCCCAGCCTGAACAATTCAGTGAGACCCTGTCTAAAAAAAAAAAAAAAGTAGCTCAATGTGAAGGCCCCAAGTTCAATACCCAAAAACAAAATACAAAAAACTTCTAAACCCAGCAGCAAAACTCCCACAGTGAGAAATGGCCCATGAAATGAGTTACAAAAATGTTACAATTTCTACTCCTCGTCTTTCCCTCTCCAATTCAAAAGCTGTAAGGGCCTAGTCTGAAACACTCCTTAGAGCACTTACTTGTTGACTGTCTCGGTTATTCCTCTAAGAGGAGGCTGCTGCCTAAACAGCTTTTAAGTGGGGCAGGCTACTGTTCAGATGAGGAGACGCAAGGCCTGTGCCTGTGCCCCGCCCCGCACGCTGGAGGGGCAGCCTGAAGCTCATCTTTCTCCGTGCAGGGCAGCCGAGCCCCGGGAGGCCCCGGAGGCGGAGACAGCAAAGGCAGAGCTGGGCCTCACCGCTTTGGTCCGCTCCCGCAGGCTGCTGTCTTCATAGTGAGGGTGGTTGGTTAAGGTCCTTCCTGTGCACAGCTTGACTCCGGCCAGCAACTGCATGCTTCCAGCGAACACTGCTTTTCTTGGGGTGTTAGAGCTAAAAGATGTAAGAGTCTGAATCAACTCCACTGCTAAGACTTCCTCAAAGACATTCAAGAAGACAATATCACACCTTCAAAATTACCCAACTATGTTAGGAAGTGTTAAGAGACAGCAATTAAAAACAGTGCAATCAGACCAGACCAGACCAGACCAGACCAGACCAGACCAGACCAGAACAGGAGGTGGCTTGGGGTAAGGCAGTGATGGCAAACCTTTTAAAGACAGAATGTTCTAAAACGGTTCTAGATGTCATCACCTGGCACTGCTACTCCTTTTTGAACATGAGCATAACCCCCACACTCTCTGATGTTGGGGTGACCTGGGAGACTCGGCTCCCTTGCAGGTGAGAGGGCTCTGTGTGCCTGCTTTGGCACCAGAGGCATACACAGGTTTGCCACCACTGGGTGAAGGCTTGCGCTCCATCTATTTTATGTAAACTTTTCATATCTCTTTTTGTTCACTAGGACAATGTCTGAGAAGCTTCTAAGCTTTAGATTGGATGGGTTTACTCTTATGTTGAATTATCTTAGAGCACAGGGAACTAGCTCCTGAGTCTGAAGTTTCTAGGCTAAAATTCACAATTTTCTCTTCCTGTTGTTCCAAAGAGGTAAGGTTCTAACAAAAAGGACTCAAAAGATTGCCACTGTTTTTAGTACTAAACTTCACTAAAGCGCTGGCTACATGAAAGTAACAAAATATAGATGTGCAGGTGATTATGAGTCATTTCCAAGGATTTTTGGTTAAAATAAAGTACCCCCCAGATGTTACTATAAATTACTTTAAGTAAAAAACATAATAAAACAGAACCCGGGAAGATTCAGAAATGGTAAACATCTTATTACTCAGTATGGGGCTGTATGCTATTGCTGGCATGGGGGTCTTCATTCGGGGTAAGCATCTGCAGCTTTAGCGGTGAGGGCACTCTAACAGTAATCACATCATACTGTCCAATTACTGCCAGTCTGTGATCCTCTGCCTCCCAGGGGATCTGAGGGACAGTGAGGAAGGTGCAAGGATAGATTCAAAGAATTCAGTGCCCGCTGGCAAAAAAGGAGTCTTAGTTGCTAATTTAATTTCTTTCTGTTTTCTGGAAACCTGGAAGGTGCAAACCAATGAGGTATTATTTTCGCATGAGAGAAAACAACAGCTCTTCTAGGTTCAGTATTCTCCCCAATGCAGCATTTCCCACCAGGCCCGTTAGGAGCACTGCAAAATACGCATGTCCTTCCTTTGTTAAGAAAGAGGAGGCTGTGTCTGCTGCACTGAGCTAAAAAGATGGAGACAGTTTTAAGAAGTCTATTCGAAATCATTCAAACTCTACATCCTCTGCAGAAAAAGCTATAGCAGGCTGCTCACAGTGTTTCTGGAAAGCAGGACATGCAGCATTCTGATGCTGAGGTTTCTAAGAGAAGCCTCATCTTATTCATACATCCCAGTAGGATGTGCTATTTATTCCAACCTAATGCCAAGACTGCAGCATGAATGCCGTCCAACAGCAGCCTTCAGACGTCTGTGAACAAGACATCCTACTATTCAAATGATGACATTTACAAATAATTTGCTTTTGAAAAATTCAAGATTTTCTTTCTAACGATGACACTCATTCGCTTGCATTCCAATAAGCCTTCGTGAGTGAGGGGAAAAAAGTGGATGGAATTGCAATGAACACACAAGGAATGACACATAATCTGCATCCTTCCACACCCATGCCAGAGTTGAGAATGTGGATTCCAACGGAAAGAAATTTTATGTGAGCTTGGCTGTCCTTCACGAGTTCTCATTATTCCGACAACCAGACCTAGGAACACAAGAACAGATAGATGCTTGCCCCGATACCCTATAGGCACAAGAGGGGCTATTTGACATTTGTCTCATGTGGTCAGAGGAATAGAAGGATGGAACATGTTCATGACGGGGCTGCAATTCACCTGTCGTAGTGCTAGGGGGCTTGACCAACTGGTGGCACATGGATGACTACATTACTTGTATGACCAGTGCTACAGGCTACCTGATAGGACAGTCATGCACATACCACTGGTTCAGTTAATACTTAAAATACTTATTCTGGGCCTGGTATATAATGCTACTCTCATTTATAGTACATCATCATAATTGCTCAAGAAAATAAATACAAACAATTATGAATGAAAGGAAGTGCCATTGCTTTTCCAAGACAATTTTCTTTTGTTTTGTATACACTTAAGTGGAATAAACCATTCCAGTGGTGTAAATCATACAATAACATCACATACTAATGCCAAGAAGGGGCTGTCCTTGAACTGACAGATTCCCAATGTGGGGAGAAATGAGTCTGGTCTCCACATTTGGCAGAGCATGAGGTGGACACAAGCAATCCTGGTTGGCACAGTCTTATTACCTACAGATGCCAAACTGGTGTCTCCATACAAAAGGCGGATCCAGCTGCTGAACAACCAAGATCTATTCAAATCACAAGCCTGTCTTAGCATCCCCACTTTGAATATGTGACAGGGACAGGCACAAAGAAGATGCACAGAGATGTTCACAGTATGCATTTTATAATTACGGCAGAGACAGAAGATGTACCTTGTTATCTCTTTACAGTTCATGGTCAAGGTTTCAGCCTGCTTCCCAGACTCTAATTGTAATACTCTGATGAATTATGGAGTGCACAAAGGTTTAAATGTCAAAGGTCCTAGATTGCTTGTGTGTGAGGGGTTACAAAATTATTCTTTCTTTATTCAAAATGTATCACTGAAGGCCTACCACATGCTCCACTGGTAAACATGGTATGATGACCTGTTTCTGATAAGCGTACTGGTCAATGCAGCCAGGTTCAGTTTTATTACAGGCAAACACTTGAAAATATACCAGAAGTTACTCTATAGTATATTTTCTAATGGTTACTGCAGGCCTTCAGCTATGCTGCGAACTGGTAGAGCATATGTTTCCTGCTCTAACATGCTCCCTGCTCAGGATGTCCTAAATGCACTTTCTTCTGACCCTCTGCAGCCCCAGGTAGCAGCAGGCCATCAGCAGAGAAAAAATAAGCTATGTCACATGGCTGTTTACAGGAATTGAGAAGAAAAATGAAATACAGCTCATTAAATTGTACCACGTCTTAATGTTTCGCCTTATTATCAAAAAGTCAGAAAGTTTAAAAGAAATATAATCTGTTTAAATCATTAGTGTAAGTCTCTGGGTTGTTAGCACACTCTTTTACTAAGGCCCTTGGTTTTCTTTTAATGTTGTAAATAAGGTAATCCAATGTTTAGAAAATCAATTAGAAAAACGCTTCTTTGAAAACTATTGACTTCTAAGGCTAGTAGGGTTGATGTTTACTTCTAGACGTTTATTATTATTATTATTATTATTATTATTATTCTGACATTTATTATTATTCTGACATTTATTATGTTGACTTGGTTTTAAATACTGGGCCCATGGTAAATCTTGGCTATTTCACTGCTACTTTAAATATTTAAATTTACCAATAAGGCAATGGTAAAAGTCAAAGCAACAAGCAAAGTGGAATAAGAGTAAAAAAATCCCACATGTTTTAAACTTAAACAAACCTAGATTCACTGTATTTTGTATTTTCTGTGGTAGAATTTTCAGGCAAAGGGAAAAGAGATTCTTTGTCCATAACTTAAAATATGCACAATGACAGATTTTATCCTGGGCACTTTTCCTTCACAGATACTTCTGCCTGATGCAGTCTGTGGTCTGTCTCTAAAACCGCTCATGGGCTTTTAACTATTGAATGACACTTCTCTATTATAGAAAAACAAAGCAATTTTTACAAATGTTTGAACAAATGATGTATAAGATGAAAAGATAATTTGTTTTTATAGCTCTCTGCCAACTCCATAGCAGGCTGCCCAACCTGCCATCAATTTACTCTGTAAGGAATGTCATTAAATAATGACAAGGACTCACAGGTCAAGCGGATTTACATTATATAATTTAAATGTCATTCCAGGAAGACCCGGTGGCAGTTTGAACAAATAACCTCATTTATTTTTGAAGTTCTAAGCTCCAACAAGTTAATTACCATTGAACTAATGGGTAAACTAAGCATTATAATACAATGTGTGAACATTTGCTTTATCTACACTTGAAAAATTTATAGAATTATGCAAATACCAAAAATGATTCATTAAACATAAAAGAGGTTTACAGGCACTCAAGGTCTGAACTTAGCCCAAATCATCTTTAGAATATGCAGCAATTCCTTCTACTCTGACTAACTGCAAAAGAAATTTGGTACATTTCTTCAGTCCCACTGAGAAAATGCTGCACACGCAGGCTTCATTACTGGAAAGTGATGATTTCTAGTGAAAATCTCCCAAAGCCAAGTAATTAAAATACCATACTTCAAAATATTCAGATCTACGTATCTGTGTATCTTAATTACACAACGTTGAAGAAAAATTTCAGGAAGAGAGAGCGAGAGTGAGGGAGAGAGAGAGAGAGTGAGGGAAAGAGACAGACAGAGGGACAGAGACAGACTGACACAGGACACAGAGACACAAGGCACCAGCCAAACCACCGGGGCATTCAGCCCTGCTGCAGGAAATGGCTTGCTAATCACACAAAAAGCCTATTTGAGAAAGTGTCACCTGGTTTTTATTTAAAGGAATACCAGAAGGTAAGAAGACCCAGGCTTTAATCTTTGCACCTAGGAAACGTCACCAAGGAGGGCAAATGTGAACATGAGCATTTTGGGTCTTCTTGGAAAGGAGGCCGCTGTGCTGGTGCAGCAGGAGCGGAAGTGGGAGAGCAGGGCAGGGCCTGCAGGAAAGGCAGCTTGGCCTCCCAGGGCCTGACTTCCGCAGGAGGTCCTTGCAGATTACAATGTCTTTAATTAAAATGTCCAAAATATCCTTGGTTAAAAAAAGAGATGTTTAATCCCTAAATATTCTTGGTTTTATATTTAAACTTAAATCTCTGCTCCTTTAAGGGAACTAAAGATAGGAAAGCCTAAAACAACATTTTTCTGTGACTAAAAATTAAGATTCTAAAACCACTTCCCACTAAACCTGCTGAGCCTTTGAAAACTGTAACATGGAGCAGACAGTAAGAATGTGGGGGAAAAGAACAGTGCTTTACACCAACGGAGAGGCCGCCCTAATGGGTCACCAGCCAACACTAACACGCTTTTACCACAGTGTCCTACAGACTCATATCTGCAGCTGGTGCTCAGTAAATATCTAATTGTGTTAACAAGTATGCAACTTCAGATGTGAAAAACTTTATCATGTAAAGCTTTCAATGTTTTCACAGAAATCCAGGCTCTTTGGCATGGCCTGACTCATGTTATCCTGAAGTAATAACCTTTATTTTCTCTTGAGGATACCCCTTTACTTCTAAAAGACTATAACCAGGCCCTTCAAAAAGAAAGGAAAAAGCAGGACATGGTGATGCACAGCTGGAATCCCAGCACTCTAGGTGGCTGAGGCAGAGAATGACAAGCTTGAGTCCAGCCTTGGTAACTGAGCAACATCCTCTCTCAAGGTGGAAAAAGGGCAGGAGATGTAGCTCAGCAGGACAGTCCTGGGTTTAATCCCCACTGCCTAAGAGAGAGTGAAAGACCTGGAGAGAGAGAGCATGAGAGGGAACTCGCACTGAGATGATGGCAGCTCTCACCTTACCCACCGCAGAGAAGCTCCAAGCAAATACTTGGGAAGCCCAAGTTCAAACAGAAGCTCAACAGCCCAGAAGCACAACCGTGAGGCTGGTAGGATACACACTAAGTGGATATTGAGAACTGACAATAGGCTGCTACTGGACACTTCACAAAGGAGACACCCTGTGCCGCTTGGAACTCTGACAGGTTATCCTGAAGCAAGCCACACTGTAACAGGACCATTCCCTGTTCTAGTCACACCATCAAGGCTGCATCACAAGGGACAGGCATCTGAGAGTGGCCACTTTCAGGACAGAACAGACAGGCTGCCCTGAGCTGAGCTGTCCCTCACTGATAAGGCTGTGTGCCCAAGAGTCTGGGGGCTGTTTTCAGAGCCACTCTAGGATCCGTAGGCCACAACTTTTTCTCTGGGACAGCTCACACCAATTGACATCAACTTTGTGACTAACCAAAGCAATAAAGTCAAAGTTTCAAAGATAGAAAAAAAAAAATCAGGCAAGGTTAAAAGAATACTACACGTATCTATCTCCTTGTGTTTGGAATCAAAGCTTGCAGACCAGCACTGATTTGAATGTTGATTTAAACAAACATACTTTGTGTCTAAATAAACCCTATTTTGGCATACATTCATCATCACTTAAGCTTATTTTACAAACATGCCTAGCAGCTATTTTTACAGAAATGATAATTTAAAGAATTTTAGGAGAAAATAGGCAAAATTAGATCATAATGGAGCCAACTTTTTAGAACAATATAAATCTTTCAGTTGCTGAGAAGTAAAAAACGAACCAACCAAGTGTAAAGAGTGAGTTCACAAAGGGACTAGCCAGGGCCAGGCACTTTCTGGGGAAAGGAGGACGTCAGGCCCCAGGGCCACTTCCCACCAGGGCGGAACAGCAGGCTCCCACACCGCCTTCCCCACACCGGGAACTCTCTCTCAATCACAGTTTCTCAGCGTGAGGGAGCGATATTACCTTAAGTAATTTTCCTGGAGGAAAAGCTGAAAGAAAAGGTACCACAAACAAGCCCACCCAGTCTGACAGAGCCAAAGGCAACTTGGGGTGCAGCTAAAATAATTTTATCATTTATTCCTAAAACATAAGGTAATTCAAGTGGGGAAACTTGTAACGCTAACCCAGGCTGATGCAGGAGGTCTCCCACCCTCAGGATGCTACCAGCAAGTAGGTTTCTGACAGCATGAGTTTCAACAGCATAATCTTAGAAATACAAAATTTCAACCTCACCTTCAGATGCATGTGTCATAAATCCCCCACTGACTACAGTTAATGCAAAAGTAATTACTTTCCTTTATATGAATAGCATTCCTTTCCTATAGACAATAAATACTTAACGAATTATTTACTCTGTAATTGTCTGCCATGATTTAAAATTAAATAAATAAATAAAGACAAAGCACTGCTCACTAGTCCCAGCCCTGGAAATATGTGAAAAATTACACTCATTGCATCTAGTCAAACTCAGCCCAACACTGGCACCAAAGCCACGTATGTATTTTAGACATAAATCTCTATAAAAATCCATGTATTGCACTCAAGAGACCAAAGCTATCAAACATTTACCATCTCTTAACACACAAGCAGTGTTAAACTGTACTGGTTAGTAAACATCAGTCATGAGCCAGTGCCAATACGGCTACTAAAATTCTAAGTGATGGGGACAATACAGCCAAGGCTTTCAGAAAACGTCACACGAGATTTGTAACATCTATTTATGAGTGAGTAATCACACAGTTGCTTTTTGGTTATAAAACAGGGAAATACAGTATTATAGTGCATGGGAATGCTGCTCTGGGTAGAAATTTACGTTTGTCAGTGGGAATCAGGTTTCATGAGTAAAGCCTTGAAACATATGAGCTCCCTTCTGAGGCTGAAGACTGAGGCAGAGCAACGAAGTGCAGCAGAAACAAGAACCAACATCACGCTAACGTTCTCCGTGTTCCAGAGAGGAAAAGCTCCACTTTCTGTACTTGAAATTTTCCCTGGCCGGAGCCTAGGGGAAGTGATTAGTAAAAGTGAGATCCGCAATGAGCCATGATGACTCTAATTAACTACAGTTTACACTGCAATTTTAAAACAATTAACACGGAATACTTTTGTGTCAGCACTGACAAAAAGTGAATGATATTAAAATGAAAATAACAGAGATAAAATTGGCAAAGAATACAAAACTTAAGTGGTTACCCAGAAAATTACCCAGAAAAGTAAAAGTGCATTCCCATTTCTATCGGTATTTGAAATTTATTGCCTGATCCTGTTTTTTTCCGTAATGGTTATTTTCCTTTCTTTATGGGATATATACCTAGAGATAGGGTATTTCAAGTGTGAAGAGTTATTGCCAAATATAAGGTTTTAAAGAAAAGATGAATGAAAACGAATGCTTCTATACAATTAGATTCACAACCACTAAACAATCACTCCACCCCAAAACTAATGCAATCTGAAAATGTACTTAAAAATTTAAAGGTTAAAAAAAATTCCTCTTACTTAATCCAGTTCATCAGCTCCACTGTATCTGGGTCATAGAATTCTCTCAACTCGGAGAGCTCATCCATCATTCCTGGCCAGAACTGAAATTGAAAACAAAACAAAACCAAAATCCACCCCCATACTGATGCCTATCGCTAAGATTACATGAAAAAGGACAAAGTGCACCACTCGTGAGTGAACAGACATGCCAGATGGATCCACAACCGCTTCCCCTCTGCCGCCAGCCCACCCAGCACGTGTGGGCTGAGGCCTGAGAAAAGTTTCCCAAATTATCCTGAGCTGAAGCCAATTACAACCAGAGGTGCTGTCAACTCTAAAAACTGTGCCTTTATAGTATTTGCATAAAAATGCTATGTATGTGGTGCTAATAATTAGTGAAATATTACTGTGATATGACAGGAATACTGTCCACAAGAATGCTCACAGTGTAGTGGGAACGTGTAATTAACTAATGCCATGCAATCTATCCTTAAAAGCAGACTGCATCTACAGGAGATAGCACCATGTTATAGCTGCAGAAAATGCTCTTAAATGTAGAATCTCAGTTTGTTCTCACAACAACTCATGTGCTAGGAAGCAGCAGGAAGCATCATCACTGGGGTTTTCATTTTAATGTGTAATCGTTTGTTCAGTCTTGCATGCTTACATCTGGTTATATGTGCAACCTTTTTTTTTTTTTGCAGGACCTGGGGATCGAACTCAGGACCTTGCACTTGCCAGGCAGGCACTTATCCCACTGAGCTATATCCCCTGCCCCTGGGGCTTTTATTTTAAAAGCATGGAAACTGTGGCTCAAAAACAGGCCCGAGTTGACCAGGTCACAAGTGGCAGAACTATGACCTGGAATGTGGCTGTACAATCAGTCCCTTCTCATTGAATAAAGAATTTTTGACACTAGAAATCTGGTCATGGGGTTTGACATATATTAATAGAATTATTGGTACAATGAGAGAATATTTGGAAGTGCGACACTCCAGGAAAACTTAAGACATCTACCACTGATGTCTCTTAGTCAATCTGAGTTAAAGTTACAAAGATAGAAATATAAAATTTATACTCTGAATCCACTATTTATCCAATATAACATCAGTCTGTTTAATTCATCAATTAATTACATCTTAACTGTTTTATTAAATGATGGGCACTAACAAGATTTGATCATCCACATACATCCTAAGGTTAGCTGAGGAATTCATTTCACAGAATTCTGATGGCACAGAAGACTTATGACAATATACCCATGTTTCACTGATGTTGAAAATGTAATTCTTTTCTTTAAGACTCACTAATAAGAATCAAAGAAACATCTGATCTGTCTGCGGACATTTTAGCCCTACTGCTTTCTTATCTTGTCATTTCATCTCAGGGCATTTTTACCACTTGTCTCTCACATCTTGTCTCTCAAGAGGGTAAACCAAGAAAATCATGGTGGATGAAGAATCGGTATTCAGCACTTTTGGTTCTAGTTTTCAAAATTGTTGTAAAACTTACTGATTAAACAATCCCTTTGTAATATTATAATTAAACTAGAATGCAAAATTTTTTAATGAAATGCTCTAATTCTTTTAATATATATGTGAATCCAATGGCATTATATACTTTATACTATTGAAGTTGCTGTTATTAATGCTCAGAATGTTACAATCTAAGAGCCTCTTGGAAAGCTTAAATAACCTAAAAGTGCTGAATGAACTAAAGGCTGCTTTAAAATAATCATAAATAGTTTATATAGGATTTCATCAACCTAAATAAGTTAATTAAGATGACAATAAATTTTAGTTGACTTCTAAGTGGAGGCCAGAATATGCTTCTCTTTTAATAAGATGATCCTAAAGACAGACGGTAAAACATAGTATTATCAACAGATTCTGAAACCCTGATTAAAGTTGCTAGATAAAACTCAAATCAGGCTTTGAAATACATGAATTCACATTACAGATAAAATCTAACAGCTGGGATAGATGGAAAACAGGTTCAGTGTCAAGGTAACTTTGAATATATATAACATCTCCATATTCTGTGATCTCTGCGATTTTACATGCTACAAATTTTGAGATGAAATAGTTGAACTATTTAAAACAGTGAAAACTGTCTATGCCAGGAGCAACTGAGGTAACAGTCTCCCCTCCCCTCTTCCTTATGCTGGGGAACTGAGCCCAGGGCCTTTGTGCTGTGCTGTATCCTCAGCCCTTTATTTTATTTTTTAAATTTTTTGACATAGGTTCTTTCCGAGTGGCTAAGTTGCCCAGCCTGGGCTTGACTTTGCAGTCCCCCTCCCGCAGCCTCCCAGAGGGCTGGGGTAGCAGCCGTACACCCCTATGCCTGGCTTGGAGAATTCTTTTGCCGGCTCTCTTTAGGGAAAATTACAAGGGTTTCCTGTGAATGATGCCTTTCCAGTGCTCACGTGTTCCTTCACACAGCAGCTCTCCAGAGGAGGGGAGGAGAGGTTCTCCATCTCCACCCCTCCTTCAGGGAGAGTTCGGCAACCTGCGGAGACTTCACTGGCTGCCAGACTGGAGGGAAGTGCTACTGCCAAGTGGGTAGAAGGTACAGCATGTGCCAGAGTGTCAGCCTGCCAGGAAGTCGAACCTGCACTGTTAGGGATCCTGAGGACACTACAGTAGGAATTTCAACCTGATGGTATAGCAGCAGTAGCACCACTGTTAAAACATGAACTTCGGGACTCTGCTCCACAGCTTCTGACTCAGTAGGTCTGAACTGCGACCCAAGGGCCTGTATTTGCCCAAAGATGATGCTATTCTTCTGAGGACTGTGCTTGAAGAGCCATGGCTCCACAGCATGGTTTATTTTCTCCATATCCTTCCACAATTTTACCAAGAACAAGAGACCTAGCTTCTCAAATAGCTTTAAAAAATCCGTACAATTTCAATAAGCACCTGAGACGTAAGAGAACTCTTATACATAGCCTACATACATACAAATGATGGGAAAGACTGTCATAGTTTACACACATCTTTAGTGGGGAGACCAAGGATGAGGAGCTACATCTTTTCTAGGAGTGGGTTTTAGCCTGAAAATAAATGTATAATAGGAAAGTTACCTGATTCCTCATTAAACACAGCCTGTTTAATATTTAACCACTGCTTTCCAGGTGTTTTTAAGTTTTACTTATTTATGTAAAAGCAAAATTCCAAGACACTAGGAGGTAGAAAATGACTTCTGTTTTCTAGCACCTAGGAGGTTCTGATATACAGGAACAAGACTGTATATAGTTTTCTAAACATCTGCAATGTAGTGACTACTGACTTTTGTAGGCCTGAAATCTTTGGTTTACAAAGACTAGCATGAAAGCAGAAGCGCCGAAACCAACAGCTGAGCCTGCCATAGTGGGTCCTCTCCAGACGAGGCTGTCTCTGTAGCCCCCTTCAGAGCCTCTGCACAGCAGACTGTGAAAGTCATCGTTCTAATATTTTAAAAAGTCTGAAGAAAAAGCACCTACACTTCACAAATATGTATTTTGATTGTAAAGAGAAGGCACAAATTCATCTGGATGAAGTAATCTGTGCTAGTGGCCTAAGTAATAAGGCAAGGCCTATAGATCTTGAGGGTGCTACAAAAGGACCACAAAGCAGTCAACCGGATCAACGGTCACCATCGGGACCCTCAGAACTGAGGCATAGTCAGTGTTTTGAAATCGGTCAACTAGGAACATGAAAAACTTCATGACTCCCTATTGAAAGTGAAAAAAAGATGAAAAGAAAGTCTAATTTTAGACTTGTATTTATTTAGATGTGTTTAGTTTTCTCATAAAGGAAAAGCACCTAATGAAATATGTAGGTTAAATGTAAGACACATTTTTAAACTTATACCATATAAATCAGGTAAGAAGAGAAAATAATTTCTCTATTTGCTCAAAAGAGGTCTGAAAACATTTTCAGAATTTGCTGAATAGTGCATTTGAATGACTTAATGCCAGTGACATTTGCTATCATGCTTTTATTTGTTAAAAACTATTTGAGAAAGTTTTCCTATTAGTATCAACTGTAGTGAAATGCTAAGGAGGTGTTTATAAGCTCCATAAACCCATTTTGATTTGCCAAAAGATGCACGAAATACATCGAGTCAAAGCAATTATTCTGCTAAGTAGATTAACAACAAAAATGAGGAAAATCAGGCTTACCTTATAGCACAGATACAGCAGTATTAATATGGGTACTGAATATCGCATTATACATATCTATACAAGAAAGACACTATTTAGATTACAAGCACTTTGAACATTTTTGCTATATGGTTTTGCTTTGTAAATATATGCATTTTATAAAAAAAACCAAAAATATGATTTAATGGAGCATGAGCCTCCAGTATCAGAACAACTGAGTCAACGTCAGGGTTCTAATCATCATATGCTATTTCTGGCTTCCACCATATTGACACCTAGTGAATAGAGAGGGCAGAACAATTCAAAATTACAACCATAGGCCCCTATACAGTATTATACACTTGTTAATAAGTATTCTCAGAAGAATACTTTGTAATAAGAATAGTTATAATGTTAGGTAGGGGATTATCGGTGAATTTTAATTCTCCTTTGTATGTATGTATGTGTTTTGTATTTCTAAATTCTGTACCATGAACATACATAATTTCAAGTGTAGGGAAAATATGAATTAAAAAAATAAAATTAAAATTAACAAAGTTCTACAAAATTAATTCCTTCTAAAATCTTAATGTATCAATGATCTGTTTCTAGTTTCAAATACTAGAATCTATTTTATCTGACTGATACGTGAGTAACTCCAACGAAGAGAGAACTGGTGTGAATGAAACACTAGAAAACCATTAAGAATTAGAGAAAGGGACAGCACTGACCCTCTCTGGCTTATAAAGATGGACCAACTTCAGCAGTAACTCCCATATTTCATGGCTGCATAGACCAAATGATGCAAACACACACATGTGTGAGGTCCACAGGTACTTCATCCTGCCAGGACAGAAAGGAGTAAAGTTAGCAATTCTTAGTTGTGTACATGCCTTAAGCCTGAGATAGCTGTGAAAGAGATTTACAGTCTGTGACAGTAAACTATTTCTCTGAACTATGCAGAGATCAGCTGCCAAAGGGTTAGTCATTAATTCCACTGCCTTTTGGGAACTATCACCTAAGTAAAAGAATGCCAGCAATTGGGAAAAAAACATTATGAAAAATATTTTGTAGTGGGAGATAGTCTATAAGGACATTTTAATGGGAATCATAATCATTAATGAAGATGATTGTCAGTTTCTAAATTTTATTGCTAAATAACATCAAGCAAAGAGCGATAAAAAAAGAAATCAGAGAATACAAAAGTACCTCATTGTACTCAGTGCCAAGAGTCCAAACAGAATGGTGTGTATTAGGTTGTAAGCAGTTTCTGGTTTCAGGTCAACTGTGCATTTTTCCATTTTATCCACGGATTGTTGAGTAGCAGAGTCACTGGATAAAGTGGCAAACACACACATTTTAAGCTGAATAAATAATTTGTATTTAGTTAAATCTTACTTCCCCTAATGAAATGAAGTGGCATTGATCAATTCTGAAGTTGTTTTGAGGCTAAAATCATCACAATATGAATGCAGAGTTAATTGTAACTAAAATCTCACAGACTTTAATTTAGCAAAAATTTAAGTTAAAAGAGAATAGCAAAAAAATTCCTTTTGGAATCGTTAAAACTGGAGATCTTTAAAGTTTTATGAATTATTTGTTTTATGAGTATTTTACAAATTTTTGTAAATAAGTATCCATAAACTTGGAATTTAATCCCTTTATGAAACAATGATCACTTTTTTAACTTACCAAGGTCTTCTTATATATGTCTAATCCATGACTGTCACCATGCATAGCTACATTAAGATCATTACAGCTAACAAAATTAACAGTAATCCCTTCATATTATCTAACAATATGTGTTCTATTTTCTCTGTTTCCAATAATCATTTTTTTTCCCCTTCAGGTGGTTTCTTTGAAGCAGAATCTAAAGCTTGCACATGGTATTTCTTTTTAAATTTTTTAAAATCTTTTTGAGACAGGGTCTCGCTATGCAGTTCAGACTGGCCTTAAACTCACTTTGTAGACCAGGCTGCTCTCGAACTCGCAACAGTCCTCCTGTCTCGGCCTCCCGAGTGCTGGGATTACAGGCATGAACTACCATGCCTGGCTCAATGTTAATTTATATTAAGATACTATCACCCTTTAATTACTTTCATGTAGTGCTTTTCCTCTATAATGACCTAAAATCCCTAGTTGACGGATGTTCTAAAATCTGTATCTCTAATCATATACCAAATCAGCTTCCACAGGTGGCTCAGAGATTCACACTGAGCACAGGGGACATTTTCACAAAGATACTGCAGAGCAACTGAACTTCCTGCTTTGAATGCAGTCTAGAGGCCTGTCGACACTTGGTGTGTCTGGAATAATATTAAATTACACTGTCTAGATAATTACTTTGCTCATGTAGATAATTTTCACATAGCTAAATTTTATACTAAGAAGATAGAAAAAGAACACTTCTGAAAGATACTAAAATAGTTTATAGCCAGTGAAGTATTTTGATGGTTCAATGTGGCTTCATTGTTAATAATCATAAAATACCTCAGCTGAGGCAGACTCATTATCACCAGCTTTCTCCTGGCTGTGAATCGCAGCTCACCACCACCCTAACTGGCCAGGGCACTACATAGAGAAAAAGCTTCCTTGGGAGTTTAATTAATTTTTCACAAATGACAGGAGCTTCGACTTCTTACACTTCATTTTCTTTCAGTTCAACAGGAATAACAGATGCACAAACCACCGTAAGCTTAACAGGTAGATGTTCTACAGGTTTTAAAAAAGTCTTTATATCATCTGATTTTCTTCACTAAGACTGGTAGACATGCTAAGCTTTAAAAAACTGACAATTTTTACCTAAGATTTTTAGTTATACTAGTAATTATGGTCCATTCCTCTGAAACAACATATAAGAAAGCAAATCAATAATGATTAACTCTACATTTCACAAGAAATACTGTAAAAATCCTTGGGAATAAGAAGGTAGAAAAAAGTAGAAAAATGTGAAAAACTAATAATAGAGAAAATAACAGAGAAAAATAACGCAAGAAAAGAGAACCATGAACCCATAGTAATACACTAGCTGATGATGTGAAGACCTATAGAATATTCTAGGTATGAGGCATTATTTTCAGTACTTCATGTTGTTTTAGTTGGTTTATTCCTCACAAAACCATGCAGAGAAAGTAGTCATCAAATTCTGATTCTACAGAGAAGGAAAGAGAAATACTGAGACATTGTGTAACTGGCTCAAAGACCCCATCATTCCCAGTGTGTCAACTGAGACTTAAAGCCAGACTGCTTTGAACTGTGGCCACCACTCTTGGAGATCTCATCACTACGGAGTAGGGGCCCCTTCAGGCTGTACAGCATCACTCTGTCCTGAGCCTGATATTTGGATTTCCACCTTCGTAATTTTTCTGCAACACCCAGAATCACGTCAGGAAGCCAGAGTGTTAAACATGCTGAAGTGCTCCATACCTGAGATTGTGAAAGGCTACAACCAAGGCCACGGTCACTGTGACGGACAGGACAAACATGTAAGCATAGAAGAGCAGAGTATTGGAAAGCCTTGCAAAGGTATTAAAAGGCAGGAGGCCAAAAGCTTCTTCACACAGATAGAGATTTGCATCAAAATCCCTGGGGAACAAATGGAAAGCAAAGTATTAAATTAAATACCAGGCAAGGGAACAACACTACATTTTTCCTTAAAATAAGCCCGCAGTGAACAGTTGAGGGGATAATGGCAAATTCAGCGTTACAGGCCTTGTTGCGTTAGGACGTAACAGCAAACGCAGATTGTAATTCAAACCTACCTTGTTGCTCCAAACCCAAATTTTGCCTTTAGAAATTTAAATATATGTTCGTCTGACTTCAGGTTAAGAATATTCTATCAAGGAGAGAAAAAACAAAAATTTCTATTAGTGCCTTGGGTATGGATTCCTGATAATTTCCCAATGGATATGTGCATCCGGTGTCGAGTTTCGCAGGAGGTACGTATATGAAATTAGTAAACGTTCACAGTATTTCTCAGAACTGATTCTAAGCCAGAGTCTCCCCTCCTGCACTTCCCTTTCATAAGGATAATCTTTTATTCAAACATCTTATGCATGAGTTCAGTACACAAAATAGGTAAAAGATGGTTGTTTTTTGGTTTCAGGGAGAAGGCTGAAGCACAGTGACGAGAATTTTTATGAAAAAACGAATAGTCTGAGTTGGGTGTTGTGGCACACATCTATAATCCTGATGCTCTGGGAGGCTGAGGCAGGAGCACTTTATGTTTAAACCCAGCCTAGGCAACTTAGTAACAAAGCAAGACACAGCCTGAGAAAAAGGGAGGAGGGGCTGAGGATGCAGCTCTGTGCGAAGGTCTGGTTCAATGCCCAGTACCACAACCATCAGCACCACAGTGACGAGGATGTTGATGACGATGACAAGAAGAAGAAGAAGAGGCAATATGATGACTTGAAAATTCAAGCAGAAATCCAGCCCACTTGGCTTGAGGGATTTGGATCTATAGATATAACTGGCACAGGACTCATTTGCGCAAGGACATTCTAAGACACCAGTAACTCTCCCTGGTGAACAGATAAATGCCACTTTTCATCATTAGTGACTGCCACTTTATTTATTTATTTTTTTTTAAATTTTATTTTAAAGACAAAAGAATGGAGACATATGAACCAGAAAAGCCATAAACAACACAGAAAATACAAAGTTATACAGAATATAGTAGGGAATTAGAACTGGATGTTGAATTACATAGTTATCTTCACATTAGTTAACACAAAAACATTAAAGGAAATACCAAATTATAGATAAGATAGTAGGGAATTTGCACTGGATGCTGTATAATATAAAGTTATCTTCATTTCTGCTAGTACAAAAACGACTGAGGAAAT